>JAEIFP010001289.1:0-11329 GCA_018903935.1 Drosophila insularis | reverse complement strand
GTACCATATTACTTCGATGTAGTATCGATACATCGATGTTTTTTCCTGAAAAACATCGAAACATCGATGTGGCCAAAAATCGATGTTTCAACAGCTCTAATCGCCAGCTATAATAACTATACTGCCGCAAGATCGCATCCCTTAACCTTTGAACGTTCAGACTAGGTGGCAAATAGCAGCTATAGACGCAGTATCCGCTTATGTTTGCCCTGACATAATGTTCCTTATTAAGCACTGAACGCTGCAATAGTGATGGCGTTCCGCAAGCCCAAATCGCTGCCTTTCCAGAAATACTGCAGGACCAGTTGTTTCCAGTTCTGGCCTTGAATGGTTCGTTTATAATGGCTATGTCTGTACTAGTCTCACCCACCGTCTGTGATAATAGCTCATGGGCCGCACAGCAATGATTAAGATTAAGTGAATGAAGGCCCGTTTCCAGAGGGGCATCTCTGACTGCCAGATACGTGTGACAGTGTACTAAGTCCTTCTGCTGCGCATAAGAAACATTTGGCCTCATTACAGCAGTCGCGAATTTTATGGCCGCTGGTCCCGCACTTTAAGCACCAGCCACTCCTGTCAACGGCACTATTACATTTGGTAGCGACCTGACCAGTTTTTAGGCACTGGTAGCACCTAACTGGAGCATTGTTTTCTCTGATTCGGCATACCAACCATGCCACTGTGATCTTTTTTGCCTTGAGGAGTGTCTCTGAGGTTGTCGTCGGAACGCATATGACCGCTTTCTGGGATTCACGGTATGAAGGTGGGAGACTTTTGACAGCGCCTGGCCCCAGATCGATTTTCAACTCTGAAGAAAAGGCTGCTACTATTTTTTCTACAGTTATTTCGTTATCTAGGTCCAGTATTCCAGCCTTGTAATGTCTGTGATGGCGCGAGTTTCAAACTTGGCGCCCAACACATTGCCAATATCCTCTTTAATCTTCTGTAGGTTATCTGCTCTTCCCTTGTTAAGCTCGAGGAGTAAGTCCCCATTCGCTGTGCGCCTCACCTTGTTAACATTACCACCCACGGCTTTAATTTTCTCATTTTGGCTTTTGGTTACCATTTTAAGCATATTGGTATACGAGACACCTTCAGTGAAAAATTATAGCATCTGGTCTGTGCTTCGATTGAGCGTTTTTTTTTGCTTTAGCCTCAACAGTTTTCCACTCAGGGTGGACTATAGCGGCTGAGGCTTTGTGAGCTTGCTGTGCATTGCTCTGGATCTTATATTAACGTGTACGTTTGTTCAAAGCTTTACGGTCTGCAGATTTTGTCCTGCTGCTTTTCTGTGGTGTCCACTGTGCGTTTTACTCAGCCATCTTAAGAGCTATCGGGATGAAATTTTTTTGGGGGCTTTTTATTACCTGGGAAAAATAAAGTATGAAAATTGGGAGAATCGGACCACTATATCATATAGCTCTGGAGGAAACATTTTTGCAAAAATTGCAAAAATTGGAGTATCGCCATGAAATTTACCAATATGATAGTATTATATATAAAATCTCAGATCCCAAAATTTGAATCTGATCGGATACATAGAACACAAGTTACAGCCGATATAAATCAGTTCAACTTGCTGCCTACTACTACAACAGAGCACACGCATGCAAACATACATACGCAACGCTACATAAACTATATGTGTATGCGTGCGAGTCGCGGCATGCGTGTAAAAGGGGATGGGGAAGAAGAAGAAGAAATTGAAATGATATTTGAAAGGTTCTGTGCATTAATGAATTGAGATACAGAAAAAGAGTTTGGAACATGTAAAAATATTATGGCCATGGACTGCAAGGGTATATAAACTTCGGCACAGCCGATGTTAGCTTCTTTGATATTTTGTATAAATTTTTTATTCCCTTGCAGAGGGTATTATAAAATTGGTCAGATGTTTGTAACGCACAGAAGGAGACGTTTCCGACCCTAACAAAGTTTATATATTCTTGATCAGGATGAGAAGCTGAGTTGATATAGCCATGTCCGTCTGACGGTCTGTCCGTCTGTCCGTCCGTCTGTGCGTATGCCTTTTACTCAGCTATCTTAAGAGCTATCGGGATGAAATTTTTTTTGGGGGCTTTTAATAACCTGGGAAAAATAAAGTATGAAAATTGGCAGAATCGGACCAGTATATCATATAGCTCTGGAGGAAACATTTTTGCAAAAATTGGAGTATCGCCAAATTTACCAATATGATAGTATTATATATAAAATCTCAGATCCTAAAATTTGAATCTGATCGGATAAATAGAACACAAGTTACAGCCGATATAAATCGGTTCAGCTTTCTGCCTACTACGTCATCATCAAATCAACAGAGCACATGCATGCACACATACAGACGCAACGCTACATAAACTATATGTGTATGCGTGCGAGTCGCGGCATGCGTGGAAAAGGTGATGGGGAAGAAGAAGAAGAAATTGAAATGATATTTGAAAGGTTCTGTGCATTAATGAATTGAGATACAGAAAAAGAGTTTGGAACATGTAAAAATATTATGGCCATGGACTGCAAGGGTATATAAACTTCGGCACAGCCGAAGTTAGCTTCTTTGATATTTTTTTTATATAAATTATGTTTTAGGCTGACATTTTTTAACATTTCGGCCCATGCTCACCTCTAGTACAGATCTGCTATCAGAGCGACTACGCAGTTGCTACGAGAGCGACTACGAAGTTGCTACGAGAGCAACAGAAAAGGAAATGCTCTGTAGCAGTAGCACAAAAATTTATTTTGTTTGCTTCGCTCTCATCTCGCTTTTAATGCTTGTCCTATTGCTACAACTACAAATAGCGTTTTGAAAATTTTTGCTCTTGCTATTGCTCTGTGCTCCGACGATGTGTGCTATGGAGCAGAGCAGAAGAGCAACCGTTTTCCGTTTTGTGCTCTCTGCTATGCTACGTAGACCTTCGAAATCAGAGCAGTAGCGGGAGCAGAGCAATATTTTTATTGAAATTGCTGTTATGTAGCAGCAAATGCAAAGACTGATTATAAGTATAGGATATATATTTTACAAGCACTGGCAACTAAGGCCTTCGGCTTAGACGAAAACTACATCCATACACTAGCCTGGGATTCGAACCCGGATCCTCGTTGTTCAGTTACCTAATTGACTGGGCCACTTGGCGCAATTGGCATAAAAATGAATATTTATAAGTTTTTTATACCTATTAATGACTATGCCAAATTTTATAAAGATCAGGTGACTATATCACATAACTTCCATAGGAAGGATCGGTGAGAAACTTTGACTCTTATTGTATTTTTTACCACAATTAAAGTTAAAGAAATTTGGTATGTATAAAGTTGCAAGTGTATATAAACATCGGCACGGCCGAAGTTAGCCCCGGCTCTCTGGTTTTAATTTGATCTCACTACGGTAATTAAAAGCACAAAAAGAAAATTTCAGCCCTTTAGCTTTTAAGATGGCTGCCTAAAAAGCATACGCACAGACGGACAGAAGGACAGACGGACATGGCTATATCGACTCAGCTTCTCATGCTGATGAAGAATATATATACTTTATGGGGTCGGAAACGTCTCCTTCTGTGCGTTACAAACATCTTACCAAAATTATAATACCCTCTGCAAGGGTATAAAAAGAAGGAAATAAAATTTTAAATGTAACAAAAAATGTCTATGAGAGTTTATGTGCAGATTAAGCCTTCACAACTAAATAGTAAAAAGTATAAGAATACACTTATGATATATGTTGAGGATCGATTGGATTGCGTTTAATAAAAGTTTTTCTTTATTGAGTGTCCATACACTTTCAAATTTTGAAAAGAAAGAGCATACAATAATCAGAGTTACACACTATCTTATACCGATAAGTTACAAGTTTAGTATAATCGATATAACCAGGGGTAACAAATAATACAGGGCTGCAAACAGAAACACGTATCAAAGGCAAAACTACAACACCGCTAATGCCAGTTTTGTTGAAGGTTATAATTTATGTTGTTTAAGATTTTATTTTGCTTATGCACAAAAACGACTGTAAGCAAGCGCGAAATGAAAATTAAAATCGGATACCAAAAATTCATAAAACCGATAGTGGTAAAGTGTTTCAAAAGTTTTTAAACGATACAAAAAATTAAATTTGCTGAGCGCAAAACTCTTCCCAAAGTGCCAATTTCTCGTGTATTTACCTAAAATTAATAGGAAATCACCTGACGTTCATATTTATGATGTCGAAGGCCAATTTAAGCGGCATTATGATGTCTTTAATTAAATTTAAATTCATCTTTAAAAACTGTAGCTCAACTGTTACCATCTTACTATCGTAATTGCATTGAGCAAGAATCCAATCGCTACATGCCGCATGTCCCGCATGTCTTTATTAGTGGGGTGGCTGTTGACCCACCCATCCGGGGAATATTCAGTTCGTCGTTGTTTTTCATCGGCGGATTTATTTTCAAATTTCGCAACCTTAAGCGCGTGCCAATTTTATTCCGCCTAATTTTTTTTAACAAATCCGTGTAATCTTGCAATCTTGCGCCTGACAAAAATGATATAGTGCATACGTTTATTCGGCTCTAGATTATGCCAAGCCAGGAATGAGCGACGACGAATTTTTTGCTTCGTGAATCTTGAAACACCCATAGCAGCGACATAGTCTTTGTGAAAAAGCTTATTTATTTATTTATTTATTTATTTATTTATTTATTTATTTATTTATGTCAACTAACACAGCAGTCGACGAAAAGCTAAAAGACAGAAACAACTTATTGAAGAAGGTGTTTTATTTGCACCAGGTGCAAGCTATGCCCCGATTCACAGCCAGTATTGTCCAAACAATTACCCAAAATATTTTGGTTTTAGTTTGAGACCACTGCCAAATTGCGTCCTCTTAATTGCAACCAGGTCGCCAACTCTAAAAGATCGAGCTTGCTTACGACGTAGGTTATGGTACTTCTTGTTTTTGCCTTGGATCTTGGAGATGTGTGCCTTCGCCTTGGCACGGAGCTCGCTTTTTTCGTCTGTAAACATTGCCTTCGTCTCTTGGTTGATAAGATCTCTCAGTTTATGGTCATCGTTGGTCCTCATCTCTACACCAGTTAGTAACTGAAATGGAGAAGTGCCAATACTTCTGGTGTACGTCGAATTGATAGCCTGCTGAACTTTGCTAACATATGGATACCACTTCGTCGGATCATCAACGCTCAACTTCGACGGAACAGGAATGATGATCGCATTTAAACGTTCGACTTCGCCGTTTACTCTCGGAAGTGCTGTAGTCGTCTTAACGTGTTTGATACCCTCGTTGTCGCAGTACTTCAGAAAATCTTGGTATGTAAAGGCGGAACCCTGATCCGAAATGATAAACGTAGGGTTGCCAAAAATCGTGCTTTGAATCGTCAGCTTCGTAACGGTGTAAAACGTCAAAATCGTATTCTTGAAGAAAAATTACCCCAACCAGCTACCCTGGTACCAAGGCTTTTCTTCTGCAGCGTCTTTGTAAATGCGTCGCAATCCGTGATTAGCTTAAAATGCATGCCCAAAAGATAAACTCTAAACTTTTCTAACGCTGTTATGACTGCGAGAAGCTACTTCGTAGCTGCTATACTTTCGGTTGGTACGACTGGTTGTAGATACTTAAGACTGGATTTTCAGTTAGTAACTTCTTCAAGATCTGAACATTTTCATCTTCAGGACCACAGACAAATTTTGGTGCATTCTTGTTCGATTCGGTCAGAGGCTTCGCTATACACGCATAGTTTGGAATAAACTTTCTAAAATAACACGTCAAATCCAAGAAACTTTTATCAATTTTATCTGGAGATGGATATATCTTATTCTTGACAATGTGTCCCAAAAAATGTATTCTTTTCTTTAAAAAATGACACTTCTTCAGGTTTAGTTCTAAACCATAATCTATGCAGGTTACGATTACCTCTTTTAGATTCTTAACAGCTTCCTCTTCATCTCTGGCCAAGATAATAACATCGTCAACGTATGGCAGCGCAATGCCTCTCTTGGATAAATGCGAAAATATTGCATTTACATGTCTTTGGAATCCTCCAGGAGAATTAGTAAATCCAAACGAAACGCTCTTGAATTGGTACTGATCACAGTGGGTCACAAACGACGTATACTTTCGACTAGATTCTGCAACTGCCACATGAAAGAATCCGTTCTTTAAATCAATGGTACTTAAAATCGTAGCGTCTTGCAAAATATCCAACTGATCCTCGATGAGCGGCAATGGATAATGGTCACGCACCCATACCTTGTTTATTTTACGAAAATCGACACATAGCCGGTAGGAATTGTCATGCTTCTTCACAAGTACCACCGGACTTGTGTATTCGGGCGTTGACTCTTCAATTATGCCTTCAGCCAACCATTCTTCGACTTTCTCGTTCACGAACTCTGCCCCTTTAAATGCAAGTCTACGGGGTCGCGCAAATATCGGACTGTCATCGTTTAAAATTATTCGCATTTCTACATTGGTTGTCTTTATTGCTATAAGTTAAGACCAGGCATGCTATAAACCTATAAATATTTTATGACCGCGCCCACACTCATCTTACAATAGTAAACCATTACCATTGTCTTTCTTAATTTCGTTTTCACTCATTTTTTTATATTACTTTAGTTTCTCTTTAAACTCATTCAAATTTTTGGCACCATATAAAATCGACTTATTCTCACTTTTTTTATCAATGCCGTCAATTAAATATTTTATTAATGAATCGTGTTTAATTTGTCCACGTGAAGCTACATCTTTCATTCTGTAAAAATACTCATAAACGCACTCATTGTTTTTTTTACGCTTCATTTTCATCAGTTGCTCATGTATGTCTGTACTACTCACGCACGATTTGAATTCACTCAAAGTGCTTTTTCGAGAGAGTTCCATGAATTTATTCCTCTCTCACTCAAGACAAACAGTTTCGCGATACCTTTTAACGCCTTCTTCGCGAACAGAAACTTCTGGAAATCGTTCCAACACATCAACGTTGCTTGCTCATTGAATTCGTTAATCCAAACTTCTACTGGAATAGTGTTAGTGCCGTCTAAAACACGAAAGTTCTCTTCTCTCTCTTCGTTTATTCTTCTGTACTCATCGTTGTTGTTCTCGCTTGCTCTCTCGTGCGGTATGTTCCTCAAATTATTCTTTGTTGCTACGTTCCTCTCTGTAGCTACCGACTCATGATCTGTCTCGTCGTCTATTTCTACTTCGTCGTCTAATTCGTCTTCGTCTTGTGATGCCAACAAATTGTTCAGCTTCAAATTCATGAAAATATGCAATGCAAGGTCGTCGACACTGTAATTGATTCCCAATACATTGCAAATCGAAACAAGATCACCGTTCGTCAAATTTCGTCGTACATATTCCGCTTTTGCTTCGTATTTTGCGTTCGCTTCATCGTAATCGAAACCAGAAAATTCTCGAATTCTTTTGCGGTTATTTCTATCTCCCTCGCTCTCATAGATAAATTTATGCAATGCTCTGATATTGTCTGCTTTACCCGTTTTCAGAGTACCACTTATTGATTTAATAGACACGACATAGTTAATGTTTTAATTTCACCACTAGCAGAGCAGGACCGACTTAATACGACACGATTGTTAAAGAAAAAAAAAAATCACTTATTTTTTTTTTTTTCACTCTTCTCCCGCACGAACGCACAAAAAATGTATGTGGGGTACTCTCTTGTATCCCGAACTCTTTCTATCACGACAAAATATGTGGGGAAACTCTTTTGTAACCGGATGAGCGCCACTCTTACTCGAATCTATCCCGGTCGAGCACCCAAAATATGTGGGGTTTTATTTAACGATATAATTATAGTCTAGGGGGTTTACATAAAAATACGACTTTATAGAGATTACACTATGCGAAATGACAATCGAAGTTTGGCTCGGCTCGACTTTGGCCTCCGTCTATGACGCTTGGACTTTTCGCGACCGACTTTGGCGCTCGCCTTTTAGTGTCCGACTTTGACACACGACTTATAGCACCCGTCTATGGTACTCGACTTGACCTTGCATCCGACTATAACGCAAGACCTCAAAACACGACCGTCTTATTCAAAACGCGAAATCCAACTCTCACGTCGCCATCTCTCATTCGTTCATCATCCCCTCTTGATCGTCTTTTCTTACACGCTCACGTTCTCTCTTGATCGTCGTCTCGTCCCTCGTCTTCGTGTACAGTGGGATTGCCATTCTGATTACCCAAAATATTTTGGTTTTAGTTTGAGACCACTGCCAAATTGCGTCCTCTTAATTGCAACCAGGTCGCCAACTCTAAAAGATCGAGCTTGCTTACGACGTAGGTTATAGTACTTCTTGTTTTCGTCTTGGATCTTGGAGATGTGTGCCTTCGCCTTGGCACGGAGCTCGCTTTTTTCGTCTGTAAACATTGCCTTCGTCTCTTGGTTGATAAGATCTCTCAGTTTATGGTCATCGTTGGTCCTCATCTCTACACCAGTTAGTAACTGAAATGGAGAAGTGCCAATACTTCTGGTGTACGTCGAATTGATAGCCTGCTGAACTTTGCTAACATATCGATACCACTTCGTCGGATCATCAACGCTCAACTTCGACAGAACAGGAATGATGATCGCATTTAAACGTTCGACTTGGCCGTTTACTCTCGGAAGTGCTGTAGTCGTTTTAACGTGTTTGATACCCTCGTTGTCGCAGTACTTCAGAAAATCTTGGGATGTAAAGGCGGAACCCCGATCCGAGATAATAAACGTAGGGTTGCCAAAAATCGTGCTTTGAATCGTCAGCTTCGTAACGGTGTAAAACGTCAAAATCGTATTCTTGAAGAAAAATTACCCAACCAGCTACCCTGGTACAAAGGCTCATCTTCTCCAGCGTCTTTGTAAATGCGTCGCAATCAATGCATGCCCAAAAGATAAACTCTAAACTTTTCTAACGCTGTTATGACTGCGAGAAGCTACTTCGTAGCTGCTATACTTTCGGTTGGTACGACTGGTTGTAGATACTTAAGACTGGATTTTCAGTTAGTAACTTCTTCAAGGTCTAAACTGCATTTGCTTCTTCAGGACCACAGACAAATTTTGGTGCATTCTTGGTCAATTCGGTCAGAGGCTTCGCTATACACGCATAGTTTGGAATAAACTTTCTAAAATAACACGTATACTTTCGACTAGATTCTGCAACTGCCACATGAAAGAATCCGTTCTTTAAATCAATGGTACTAAAAATCGTACCGTCTTGCAAAATATCCAACTGATCCTCGATAAGCGGCAATGGATAATGGTCACGCACCCATACCTTGTTTATTTTACGAAAATCGACACATAGCCGGTAGGAATTGTCATGCTTCTTCACAAGTACCACCGGACTTGTGTATTCGGGCGTTGACTCTTCAATTATGCCTTCAGCCAACCATTCTTCGACTTTCTCGTTCACGAACTCTGTCTCTTTAAATGCAAGTCTACGGGGTCGCGCAAATATCGGACTGTCATCGTTTAAAATTATTCGCATTTCTACATTGGTTGTCCTTATTGCTATAAGTTAAGACCAGGCATGCTATAAACCTATAAATATTTAATGACCACGCCCACACTCATCTTACAATAGTCAAGACTCGTCATAATGGGCATCGGCACAAACAATAACTACCAGACTAAACATTCCTATGGGAATGGTGTCGTGTTCAGTACATCAGACAGCAAGTCGCCCAATTCTACAATTCGGCAATAAACAGATCAAGTTCGGTACACCAGACTTCAAGTCGCCTAAATCAATTCATCGATAAACAGATCCCACGCCAGCGTTGGACTTTTGGACTCAGCAGACGTCGCTGTCACCAACGACGCCCAATACCAGAGGCTTCATCCAAACATAATCGATCAACCCAAAATCAGTCTTCAACCTGAGTGCAACTTGTAACTTCGTTGGAGCTCCGCGATCCTTGTTCATAGTAGTTGTCTTAAAGTCTTCCAGTAAATTAAAATATTTGTGAACGTAAAACTAATAAAGATTTTTAAATAAATTTTATTTTATTCCTACGGAGAACAAGGAAAGTGTTAATTTATATCAAGTTCATCTTTATTATTCGCGACATCAATTTTTAGAATTTTTATTCCATCACTTTCTTTTTCGAACTTTTTTACTCTTACACCATTTCGACTAAATATAATGTCAGCTTGCAAACATAATTCCTCGCCTATGATCATTTCGACATCTAACAATCTAGTCGGAACTACATGAAAATCAAACACGAACGATTGGTCGTAAATCAAAATGGAATTCACAAAGTGTCCCATTCGTTTTATCTTATTTGATTCTCCGCCGCCGAATTCAATTAGACAACCGTCAAAACTACTCAACTCGGGTTGTTTCAAACGTTTATACAAATCTTCGCGAATAATACAGAATTTACTTCCGGTGTCGAACAATGCTTTACACTCAATGTTGTCAATATTAATAACTTTACAGGTTATTTCTTCTTTCGACTTAAAACTTCTTGTGTTTGGTTTACATTGACTGTTCTTATCTCTTTTATTACAATTTTTAGCTATATGACCAAATCCATTACATTTGTAGCACTTTCTACCTTTCTCTTTATCTTCACAATTTTTCGAGTAATGTCCTTTATTTCCACAATTGTAACACACGACATCGTTTTTAACATCTTTATTATTTCTTTTCATCATTTTGTCTTTCATTGTATTTTTGATCTCGTCGTGTTTGTTTTTACCATTGTCTTTCTTAATTTCGTTTTCACTCATTTTTTTATATTACTTTAGTTTCCCTTTAAACTCATTCAAATTTTTGGCACCATATAAAATCGACTTATTCTCACTTTTTTTATCAATGCCGTCAATTAAATATTTTATTAATGAATCGTGTTTAATTTGTCCACGTGAAGCTACATCTTTCATTCTGTAAAAATACTCATAAACGCACTCATTGTTTTTTTTACGCTTCATTTTCATCAGTTGCTCATGTATGTCTGTACTACTCACGCACGATTTGAATTCACTCAAAGTGCTTTTTCGAGAGAGTTCCATGAATTTATTCCTCTCTCACTCAAGTCAAACAGTTTCGCGATACCTTTTAACGCCTTCTTCGCGAACAGAAACTTCTGGAAATCGTTCCAACACATCAACGTTGCTTGCTCATTGAATTCGTTAATCCAAACTTCTACTGGAATAGTGTTAGTGCCGTCTAAAACACGAAAGTTCTCTTCTCTCTCTTCGTTTATTCTTCTGTACTCATCGTTGTTGTTCTCGCTTGCTCTCTCGTGCGGTATGTTACTCAAATTATTCTCTGTTGCTATGTTCCTCTCTGTAGCTACCGACTCATGACCTGTCTCTTCGTCTATTTCGTCATA
>JAEIFP010001250.1:0-148623 GCA_018903935.1 Drosophila insularis | reverse complement strand
GTTGCCTTTTAAGTTATACTACAATAAACATGATTTTATCGATATCAAATTCTTGTTGAGGTATCGAAAATAGTCCATCACTAATAACAGTGCTTAATTCGTCCAATTTCTACCGAGTGATGTATTTGAGTATTATCGATTGTAATTATCGATAATAATGTTAGTGTGGCATAAACCTTCAAATTTTCATTTTCATCAAGTTGCCATGGAGTATCTGTGTCGAGAATTGTATAAATACTGGGACAACTCACAGGTTTTCTCATTCGGTTACTGCCTTCCGTTTGGATAACAACTGAATCATTTTTTTTTTCCTTATTCCTGCAAAAGCTTTAATAGATGTTTCATAATTTTTTTTCCCTATTTAAAAACATCTCATCAAAACATTTTTACTTTCCTAAAACAAAAGAGGCTATGAGTCCCACTAATTCCGTATTTAAATAGCCACAATTTCCTTGTTTGAAAACCTATCGCCCAGTTTAAAGCGATGCGCCCTATCGGCTTGAAGCCACTTCTGTGCTTGTGGAATTCGTGATTTAACGACACTTTTCTACATTATGTTATGATTTTTAAACTATTTTCCTTGTTTTCGTCCGACGAACTATATAAATATGATTGCCTCAATACACGATATGAGTGTTTCCATTCAGGCATATCTCGGTTCATGGGCGCCATTACTTCTGCTCATGTCTTAGAATTATATACGTAGCAGTGAATTATTCCAGAGGTTGCATTGAATAGTGCAAATTTTTAAAATGATAAATAAAAAGATAAAGGCTTAGACATGCCTAGATCTCAGATAGGAGATCAGGTAGTAGATATTTTGAGGTCGGACAGGCCAGGAAGATAGATACTCAACAAGTGGTGAACCAGTGGTGAAAACAAACAATGGCCCAGAAATGTAATCTAATGAATTTATGTGCGTCCTTGATGCAAGAAGGTGCAAAACGGAGCTCAGACATACAAACTACAGTATGGAAGAATTGACAGAGAGAGAAAGGCAAATGCAAAAAGACTCTAACTGAAAGCACTTAAGCCCATAAAATATTCAAGCCGTGAACATGTGGAAAAAATTACAAAAGAAAAAATAAAGAAAAGGCAGTCCAGGCAAGGACACGCAAACATGATACAAATACAAGAAAAGTGAGAAATGAGAAGGGGAGTGAAGACCAGCAATAGTCAGTCAGTCGAGTCGCACAATTTGCCATTGCCATTGCGTGTCGTGGGCCTGGGGAATAGGCCAACAGGCAGAGTCCCGGCACGGATACGGGGACAGGGAAGGCCACCCAGAGAATGGTAGCAGACCCAGTCACTGATTGAAAAGAAAATTACGGGCAAGTAGTTGGCCGGGTTTGGTCGCCAGATGGTCTCGACGACAACGACAACGTTGACGACTACAACGACGACGTTGCTGATGTTGATGTTGATGCTGATGAGAGAAGCACCCATAAATGACGGTGCGGGAAAGGTTAAGGGAAACGGAAGCGCACGGCGCCGCTGCGGAAGTGGTAAAAGCAACAAAGCGAGACCTAAAGTGGCCCAGTCTATGGCATGGCCTGACATGGCATGGCATTTGCATGGCCGCCACCTCTACAATCACCACCACCACATAGACACATCCCTTGAAGCAAACCCGTCTATCCATTCAACCACCCAACTTCTCACTCACTCGCTCAAAGGCTGGCAACTGTTTTTCTGCTTCAGCAAGCTTCTGTAGGCTAGCTGGCTACCGTGGAACTAATTAATAATTTTACTCAGCAATTAAAAAAATCAAATTGTACATAATATACAACACATACGTGTTGGTATAAAAAAAGAATCTAAAAGGTTCTCCAATAATAATTTGTGTTTCTGAATGTTCAGAACAATTTGCCCCTATGCAGTTGCGTGGCCCATTGTATTGTAGCACAACCTCTTGAGATAACTCCACGCTATCTGTTCTGGCAGATAGCACGTTAAGGATATTAAGTATGTCCTTAAGCATAAAATGTCAATAAATGCATCCAACCGATGCTAAGCAGTTTACATTGCCTGCCAACATGATGGCGACAAGCCACTTAAAGTGTACCCCCAAGACCCACTTCTTCAGCGATGGTTTCCATCTTCCTTTTCTATTCCTAGTCCTTGCTTTGGTTCCAGTTCCTCAGCACAATTCAGCTCAGTTTCTTGCATTACCATAAGGACAACGCGAACAATGCAAAAAAGGATGTATGCATCTCATATTTTTTGATATACCTACATAGATAAGCGATTTTTTGACATTTAAAGCCAGTCGCCATTTTATTATATCTCTCTCACTCCTCTTTTTCACTTTCTCTCAACCTTTTCTATACGTGTGTGGGGAAACTGTATTTTCAAGTCGTTTAGTCGTTGTGAGCCAACAAAATGCAATTCTTTGTCGTTTAACTAATGTTAAAAAAAGCAACGTATCAACTGACAGCAACTGTGCTAAGGATAATGTAATGAACCTTTAGTAAAATGGATGATGGTACATATATTAACTGTCTTCAAAAGAACAAACTTACACTTAAACCAAAGAACAAAAAAAAAAGATATACATCTAACTAGAATAATAAATGCTGAAAGCGTATTCAAAAAAGGAAACTCATTTTCCGAAATAGAAATCCAAACGGCCAGCAGCTGAATATAGTAGACAATTTAATCGTTTACTTATCTGACGGCTATCTGTTATAGTAAGGCAGTTAACTAGCATTTATTTAATTTTTTCAAAATTATTTTACAAATAATAATCATTGAAAACAGGTACGAATTTACTGTGCGAATATTGGGAGTAGCAGCAAATTCAAAACGGTTACTTAAACATATCCCTAATTTTGTAAAGATTCAAATGAAATATCCAACTCCTTTTGGAGCCCTATTTCAATCAACTTCTAAACTAAATACTCTGTTTATATTATTTATATAAATAATAAATAAAATAATACTAAACTTATCATTGGGAATACATATTTGACTCAGGAAATTTTATTTTTGAAGAGGTATTCTTGGAAATATCAACAAAGACATTTACTTATAACGCCAATAAAAATATTACCGAAATATCATTGAAATCAAGCTGTGAAAATTTCTTACAAAGCACTTTATGAATTTCTTTATGAAAAGTTAGAGCTCTTCAAACTTTAAGAAAATTTGATTCATGTTCTCATTATCTTTTCATTTGCTGTTACATATTCTATCTTTGGTATAAAGTTTTGTCTCTATTATTTTGTTTTTTTCTGGGTCGCCTTATCTTAACTTTCTGTAAATCAAACACTGAAAATGTAACATGAAATGTTTCATGTTATCAAAACTGCTTTCAGTTTGCTTTGGCCTCTGTGTCGAGATGGCACTTAAAGTCATATTGAAAGGTAGCACAATCTGAAGCTGACATGTGCAGGATTCTAAAATCCATTGACTGCAGCTTCCATGGATACAAAATTACTTGCTCTTCTTACACTGATCATCTCTGGCAGCAATGGCTATACAATGCAGGATTTATGTTATTTTTTGCCAGGCTCTGGATATATTGGCGATCCCACGGACTGTCGGAATTGGGGTTACTGTCAGGATAATCATCTTGTCACTCATGGCTCTTGTTCTGCTAATCAACTCTATAACTTTCGAGATGGGACCTGTAGAAAGGCAACTGAAGTGAATTGCCTTACCAAACAAGAAGATATCTGTCTTCATTTGCAGCCAAATGATTATGTGGCTGATATATCGAATTGTAGTATATATAGAAGGTGTGACGAAGATTGGAATGATGAAAGAAAATACTTTCAATGTCCGGCGGGACAATTGTTTAGCAATCAGCTGCAGAAATGTGTCAATGTTACAGACAACAAAAGGTGTCCACAGGCTCCAGATATTTGCTCTAAGATTCAGAATGGAAGTCGTCTGCGAGATGCCATGGATTGCAGGAATTATCGTCTGTGTATAAATGGCATTGGACAGCAAAAACGTTGTTCAGCTGGTCGATACTTTAATCCCCATACAGCACGTTGTCAGTCAATACCGCCGGAGCACTGCCTCGACTTTGACAGTGAGTACATTTCTTATCCTCCTCCAGAGACTGATGTCTATGTCTGCTCGAAATATTACCAAAACGATCGTTTCTTGGGGCCACAACTTATTTCGGATGCCCTTACTTGTTATGGCTATTACGTATGTCAGTCTCTGTTTGATATTGGGGTATGGCAAAGTTGCCCATCAGGCTTACATTTTCAATGGTGGAGCCAAAAATGTGCTCCAGCACATACTTATAGTTGCCCCTATGATCGTTGTGCTAATTTAAATATATCAATGATTAGTATCATTAATTCAGGATGCAGAGAGTATACTTTATGCTATAATGATAAATCGACGCATATGGAAAAATGTCCCATGGATTATCCGTATTTTGATGAGGCTACTGGATTTTGTGGAAATAAATTTCCGAATTATACAATTTGCTATATGAATGGCTAAGTCAAATAAAACAAACAAATAGTTATAAAATAAACATATTTCTCTATTTCTATTTTTTTATTTCCATCAGCGTTTAATGGGTCTTTATAAAAGTGTTTTAATAAATTGGTAAAAAAAAGAAAAACAGATATTTGTAGATATATAAATAAAAAACTAAAAACACCAATTACTTAATATAAACGGAGAGATGGAATGACAGACAGATATATTTCAATGGAATGGATGATTAAAACAAATATTAAGGGATAGAGAGGCTGATAGTTTGGTATAATTGATAGGCCGCTATATATAAAGCTGAATATCTAAATTTAATGGTCAAATGTATGTATTTAGAAGTATAAGAGTGTCAAATATAAAATAACTATTTCACACTGACATAAATAGTTGTGACCAGTTTTAAGCGAACTTAGTTCACCCATTCACTTAGATTAGGGTATTTAAAGGTCGTTCTTTCTGTTGTCTTAAATTGTAACGTTCTTGTTTGTTTTCCGAATCGATATGCCCATAAATTAATGGTTTATGCATCAGCTGTCTGCCTGTAACAACACAAGTATGCCCTTGCCCAGAACCCCGGACCCGGCTCGGTAAGCTTAAACTTCCTCCCTTTTGGCGTCCTCCTTCTTTCTGTTTACCAGGCATCTTTGCGCCATCTCGAACAGCAACTCAAGGATGGATGATGGCAAACGATGAGACTGAAACAAAAAAAAAAAAACAAGTCTGCGTCGGAGACAAGATTTATGCTTAGCCAATATTTTCTAGCGCTGAGTCAAAAATTGGTCCGTTTTAACTTTGTTTTCAGCAAAATCAAAAAACAAAAAAAAAAAAACCATAAAATTTGCCTCATGTGAGCAAAGGGCGGCAGGATTCTTATCCAATTGGCTAAACGTGGCTTAAGACTACGTAAAGGTAAATTATAAGGTATCAAATGGTGAACTTAAACGATTTACTTTGGTCTTAACTCGATGTAATTGGATTGGATTTGCCAACTGTAACTTGCCATTAATTTCTGCTTTTGGGTTTTATTTTAGCCTCTTTCCCGTTTGCCACTTGCCACTTGAACACGCCCATTTTTAAGGCAATTAAGCAATTTTCCATTTGGCCGTAAATCAAACGCCCATCGATACAAACTAATTTTAAGCCCATTGACTAAAAGTACACCTCCCTAGAGAAAAAGAGACGGTGTGGGCGTGGCACTTTTTGGGGTGCCCACCGAAGGCAGTGCCGTGGGTGACCGTTCAAAAAACCGCAAAACAATAAATTTAAATTTTCTGCTGCCGCCACAAAAAACTTTTTAACTGTGTGCTGCAAACTACAACCAAAAGACTGTTTGAGTGTGTGTGTGTGTGTGTGTGTGTGTGTGTGTGTGTGTGTGTGTGTGTGTGTGTGTGTGTGTGTGTGTGTGTGTGTGTGTGTGTGTGTGTGTGTGTGTGTGTGTGTGTGTGTGTGTGTGTGTGTGTGTGTGTGTGTGTGTGTGTGTGTGTGTGTGTGTGTGTGTGTGTGTGTGTGTGTGTGTGTGTGTGTGTGTGTGTGTGTGTGTGTGTGTGTGTGTGTGTGTGTGTGTGTGTTTGACAGTCACGCAAATAAATGAGCGGAAACGGAAACGGTTTGGTGGCTGTTCCTCCTGCTAGCGGTAGTCGGTAGGCTGATGGGGAGGCGTTCCCGATGATAAATAACGTAATTTCTTTATAACTTTTCATTCAAAAATGCTCGCTACTTTCAACTGCTCTTGTTGCGCTGCTGCTGCTGCTACTGCGGCTGCTTCTGCTTGTTGTTAAGTAAAATAAATTGCAATTTCATGTAATAAAAGTCAATCATCATAATTCAATGGCAAATGGCGTGTTGTATTGTTGAATAAGCCATGGCAAGCAAAAAGGAGCAGCAGCTGGACCGATTTTGTCTGTCATGCAAAATTATACAAATATTTGTGGAATTGGATCTGACAATGGTGAGATAAGCAAAGATGATGAAAGAAAAATAAAAAAAACAGCAATAGAGACTGAGAGAGAGAAAGATTAATTTAGGCCAAGAGTGTGTCTTCCCGTTTGTCTGAATTAATGCAAACTTGATCGTTGTTTACTTTTAAGTATATATTATAGGGAATAGGGTCGATCGGTTGTAAATTGAATATCAATAATCAATATAATTTGATCTTTACAACTTTATAAGCATCGAAATCGAAATATTTAAAGCCTATAAAGTATAGAAAATATATTCTAGAATCTACATTACCAGCCGAGTTGATCCAAGTTCGTCTAAATCTCTGTCTGTCTATTTGAACATTTAGATCTCGAAGAATATAAGAGCTAGAATACAAATAATTGTTGACTTGTTTAATATGTTTGCTATACAGATTGTTGAAATAATTTCATATTATAGATTCAAATAATTGGTGCGTGGCAAATTAAACCAGGGGTAGGCACGCATACAATCAAAAATGAGACTTTGCATTTGTGTGTGTGACAACAAACACGAAGTACGAAACTTTTTCTTGCTTTACACTGAAAAAACAGTATAGCAAATAGAAATATTTTTTATTTTTGTCAAAAAATTAAAAAAAATTTATCCTTACATAATATAGTTAAGAAAATATTATTAAATAATGCATAATAATGATAGGAAAAATTTGATGACACATAACGCATTGCGCATCGCCCTCCATATTTTCAATAATAAAAAATAAATTTTCGCAATGGGTACTAAACATTTTTTTTCGGTGTATTCCAGTTATTGTTTTGGCAATCATTGTTTTTCCTGACAAGCATCAATCAAAATTTTTGCCGAAGTGACATTGCCGAACAAACACGAGCGTTTACAGTATACGTGAAGCGGCAGCGCTGCGGCAGATCTAGGCCCTAGTCCGGGGAATGGGCCGTGCCGACCACTGAATTAAACTCACAAGGCTATACAGTCTTTAGCAGGGTCGTAGTTCACCCAGGCTACTCTGTTATTTATTTTTCAACTCTCAAGTGCTTTCCTGCTTTGATAGTTTAATCTGATTCAATTTTTGTTAATTGAAAATGCCATCATTAACATGCTCAATATCCTGTTGGTTTTTATTTCTGTTTCCCCATTTTTTTAATTATCAATCAAATTGAGAATGAGCTGGCTTAAATGACTCGCGACGAGGATTGAACCTCGGCTTAATCTCGTCAACTTTAATCAACTTCTGTTAAAGTCATTGGCTTTCTGTTTCCTTTATTTTCTCATTATGAAGGAACAGGAAAAAAATAAAGGAAAATAATTAAAATTTCATTTAAGCGCTGCATATACTCCATCTGCATAGCTCTTACTCACTCTGTCTCTCTCTCTCTCTTTATATCTGTATCCAGTCCATCCGCACACAGCCTTGGTATTTACTGATGGGCTAGAGTCGGGTAATGGGGTGCGAACTGTGAGGAATCCTGGCTAGCGTGCGGCGTTGGCCATCAACCGCAGACCGCGCTGCCGCATTCCAGTGTTAAGCACTTCTTTTGATGACAGTGCAACCGGTTGGCTAGCAGATCTGGATCCTGAAGCAGGGGACAACGATAGGAAGCGGCCTTACCAAGCAATTATTATCCTTGACTTTCATTCTGCGGGCTCCCACATACACAATGCAATAGCAGCAACGACCCAAGTACCCAAGGCCAGAATCTAGCCTTTGTCTACCATCGCCCTGCAGGCCAGTTGTTGAATCTGTCCCTTTCTGCCCCTCTTTCTCGCCCGATTCTTTTCTTTCTAGCTTTTATGTTCTAGCTTGTCAGAAAAGGTTGACTCCTTTCGGAGTTTCGCTTTTCTTAGCCATCCTGGGCACAAACCATACCCTTATTGTCCCTGTCCACCTGCCCCTTTTTGGCCATACTTGGCACTCTGACTGCCTTCGTTGGTTACTTGTGTTCGTTCATCTGCTGTGGTTTATGTCCTTCGTTGTTGACATTTAGTTGACATACACACAAACACGCACACCCAGACACACACACACAACACAGGCATCCTTGTTTGTTCTATGCTAGCCATGAGCGAAACGAGACATTTTTTTGTTTTCCAAAGGGGATAAATATTATTTTCTAACATTGATATACTATGACCTGCTAAGGGTCGATGACTATCGTGACACCGATATCAATAACAACACCGATAGTTCATAGTAAGAGTGTTAAGTTTAAACTGAAATCAAATGCAATCGAAATTGATTTTACTATCATTAAAATAAATTATTATGCCGATCTGTCTAATGCGAAACTTATTTTAAATTTATAATATTTTTATATTTTTACACCACCAATTACTTTCAGTAAATTTAGACATCCTTTTTTTCACATAATCGATTGGGGTTAGGGGAATGGATCCATTTTACCCCCTTTATGGTAACGCCCCTGATGTTGGTTCCTGTAAATCTCCGTTCTGCTCTAGTACTATGCATTTGCTGTGGTGTAAACAATTTTTTGAAAGGTTATTTCTCTTGCAACAGCCGCGGTCTGCACTTTGTTCCGTTTTGCACTTCATTTGCCCGACAGAGTCCTTCGTAGCAGTAAATTCTGTTTACTCTGTTCGTGGTCGTTGTTGCATCGTCCGGACAGCTATTTGTTATGTCATTTGACTGACTGAAACCGTTGACATTTATCCAGCAACAGCAACAGCATCACCACCAGATATCCAGACAACCAGACATCCGGATCTAGCCAAGCTGCAAAGATAGTTTGGTTAGCTGCTCAACTCTGGCTTTGAGATATTAAATCGCTCCAAAGGGAATTTCGATTTGTTACTTAGTCTTGAATGCCTTTATTTATGCTTTCGTGAATAGCAACTCAAAAGACAAAAGGCAAAAATGAATGCTTATTCATTAACATCCAGAATGGATTTATTTATGCAACAGTTTAATTTATTCACATTGTGAAGATATTCCTTTCAAATGTAAATCTCTACATACATATGTATGTATGTACATATATTAAAATAAATTACAAATATGTACAAGAAATTAATATTTAAATTGCGAAAATATTCTATGATATAGACTGCCGATCAATTAATTAGAATTAGGTTTCTTTGCAAATAATTAAAGTTTTAAAATGAAAAATGGATGAAAATATTAAAAAGAATCATTAACTTAAAACCAATAATAATGACGAAACATTTGAAAATATCTATTTGTCTTTGAGTAATGTAAATATTTCACTTAAACAGTTAAGAGTTAAATTTAAAACATTAATATTCGTTGTTGGACTTTGTAAATACTGATACCTGGATTTCAATGGATTACTCTATTTTACCCTTTTGGAAAAATATGTAAGAAAAATTTACATAATTTTGTGGACCCTTCCATTTCTCAGCCCATTAGATAAACCAACTAAATTTCTCATTTAAAACGAGAAGGATTGTCTAAGGATAGTACAAAATGGGTTTCTTCAACTACATTAAAGGGCAGTTAATTTTCCATTTCCATAAGAGTTTCTATTTTCGCCTGCCACCGGGTGTGGGCCTAAATGGTTTTCGTCTAGATTTCGAGTCCACAATGAGTACAGACTGACGTTTGAGAAAGTTTCGTGAGGGCACTTCATTATCATCATCCGCGGTGGCCACTTTTTGAAAGAATAGAAGAGTAGATATCAATTGACACTAATGGATGTATTCCACAATTTACCTGCTGCCGGAGCTTGTTCTGGCGAGGATGATGAAGTACCAGCTGCCCTTTGGGCTCGTCCAGCAAACAAATTGTAGTAACACATAGGCATGGGTTGAGGTTTTTCACCCTCATGCACTGACGGCGACTTTGGTGGCTCCGTCTTAAATGCCTCCTCCTCTTCTTCCTCTAGATCAAGCTTGGGTATCTCTAATGGTGGCACCTCCTCAGGCTTGCTAAGCTCTTGACAACGTTTGATCTTCAGCTTTAAAATCTTAACCCAAATAAATAGAGAATGAAAACTAATTAGAATACATAAATTGGAATATATATGGCTTCCTGTATTGTACCTCAATCAGATCTTCATCCTCAGCCGTGTGGGTAAGAAAGTTGGGCAATTCGGCAACACTCACATGCAATTTACGCTCTGGCATATCAATATTGCTCTCATCTACCTCCTGGACTTTGAAAATCATCTCACAAATGCGTTCTTTTAGATATTTAAGGACCCCCATTGATTTATCGGCTGCATCTACATCCTTTTTGCGTTCAACTTCCATGGAAGCAATATTATTTTTAATTTGTTCAATAACCTCTTGATTAACTTCACTCTCTTTGACATCGGAGAATTTCGAAGCCTCCAATTCACTGGTGAGAGCCTCACGCTCTGCCTCCAAATTTGCCTTTTCCGCTTCGGCAGCCTTGCGCAAATAATTCAAACGGGCTGCTGATTCTTTTTGGGCACTGAAACGTTCAAATACCTCAAGGGGTGAGGTGGCCCCAGATGCCTCCATTAATTGCTTGAACAAAGTCTCCATATCACCGGTCACACTCTCCAGCTGTGAGACAGGCTCCCCATCGACATCACCATTCTCAGTCTTGGCCGTATGCTGATCCCCCGAACTGGATCCGACGCTATCCTGATGGACCAAAGTCTTGGTCTCCGCAAATAATTTGCGTCCAATGCGCTCCAATTCCAGTTTACGGGCCTCCACTTGCTTGCGAAAATCAAGAGCCTGACGTTCCCGTGTCTTTTGCGATAAATTTGCCTGTTGCTCTTGCCGCTGGAGTATCACCTTGGCTGCATCACGCATTTCGATAGCCTCATTGTGCACTTGCTGCAATCGCTCAATCTCGGCCTTTTGTTCGCTCAGCGAATGCTCCAATTCTCTGAGACTTCGCTCGAAACGCTCGGCATCATTCATGAGAGAGGCCTCAATGGAACGATATTTCTTACGTATATGCTCTGCTTCCATCCATTGGACATTTGTGCGATGAATCTCGTTCTCCAGTTGGCAAACAAGCTTTCTATTGGCATCCTCTTCAAGGGTTTCCGGTGGCTTCTCACCAAGATTTTGATTCTGTGCCTCTTTATTGGCCAAAAGTTCACGATATTTTTCCACCAAACGTGTGAAATATTGTTGACGCATTTTGAAACGATGCCGCATTAGATCCATTTGCTTGCGACTCTCTGTGATCTTGAGATCGGTCAGAAAGATGGCATCTTCGGCATTTTTAGCACCTACCGGGTATGTGGCTTTGCCAACAATAATAGTGGGCGTGGCACTTTGTGTTCTTCTTGGTTCGCTGCTAGGCTCCTTGATGACCACTGGCCGCTGTAGAGGATTACGCAGGCGACTCACCTTTACGGTCAGCTCTTTAATATCCTTTTTCAATGTGGTTATCGTATCACAATTGATGCGATTCTGCTTCTGCCATTCGGCTGCATTGGCCGTCTTTTGGCCCTCTTTAAAAATATATAAATAAATGAATTGTCTTCACAAAATATTGAAACACTTACCAGCCAGTAAAATACGTTTTTTAATCTCATTGATTTGTTTATTCAATTCATTTAGCTTCTCGGATTCCATAACGTTAACTAAACCGAACTGGTAACTGAGAACAAATTCACATGGCAAACAAGTTTTTTGATTATTTGTTTGATCAATTGAAAATACGTTACCACAATTTGGTTGCTAACAACAATGGGAAACTAGAGGGTCAGTTTAATTTCAGCATTGCCGATTTTTGTATACCCTTGCATGCTTTTGAGTTACTTCATGCTAAATGTAACAAAAGTTGCACACAGCTCAAAACCAAATCACTATATCCTTTTTGCAGGGGAATAACAAACACATCCTGACAACAATTTGAGTTACCACAAAAATTTATATTTCCATTTCATTATTTCAATACACATAAACAAAGGGGGTTGAGTGGTGCCGACGCTTTTCTTTTGTCGCTTTCTGTTACCACATACATTGAAAAAAGTGAAATAAAAATTACTTCGTTTCGTTTTCGACTAAACTGGAGAACTAAATTTTTTAACACAATCGCCCACCAGCATCAGGAATTGTTCTGCTGTATTGGACTCTGGGAAACGACAGCACAATCGTTCGAGTTTACCCTTTGGAGAGTTCGCATAGTTGTAGTTCATCCAGAGGCAAGTGTCCCTTCTATTGCCTAAATATTCAATTTCACAATCGGCATCTAGTTTCATATGAATCAACAATTCGTTGCTCTTACTATCCCAGAGGAGCATGTAGTAGCCAACTTCGGGTCCATGTTTTTGCCAAATTTGAATTTCACCCTCGTCTAAAAAATATAGAATTTGAATTTTATGGTGCAAAATGGTGTGAAATGGAAATATTTATAAATTACTAGGATGTTCGAAGTTCATGTAGTTTTCCACTTTAAAAAGTGTGGTGGTTTCACCAAAAATCTTTATGCACGAATTTTGTATATTCTTGGGATCAGCAATCTCAAAGGATTTGCGTTCATTTTCCATGATTTCACTAATATCTGGCTGCTTATTATCTTTGCCGTTTTTAGAAATTTTAGTGTCACTGGGAGGAAATTCTTCATCTATTTTTGATATGGGATTATTTTTTTTAGAGCCCATTTCGATAAGAACGTGCTTTCCCAAGGTTTTTAATTTGAGTTCTTCGATCTGTTCTTCACTCAGAATATCATCTATTGGAATTATTTTTGATTGAATTTCATTTAATTGATTTCTATACAGTATGGTTTGACATCTTGCAAATACCCTTACAAATTCTAAAAATCAATGAGGGAAAACATAATAAATCAGTTATCAGACAATCTACGAAATGCATTAGTAATTTTGTATACATTTTGATATCAAAAATATAAAAATTAATATATCAAATACCAAATATTTACCCAACAAAGATCTAGAAAACATTCGTAAAACTGATTTTGAAACATCTGCAAGAATTAGTCTTGATTCCGTAAAAGCAAGTTCTTCAGCTCTTGATCTTCTTTTCTTGTCACCAAAACTAAATTTAAAATTCGAATTATTAGAACGTACGCCCGAAAAACGTGTTAAAAACCCAAAACCAGCGGATTTCTTTGCCACTGTCGTCGAAGGCCCCTGAATACTTTGTGGCAAATTGGAATTGTTTTGATCGAAATCGGTCTCATTGTTTACTTGGCCAGGCATCTTCAGATCGGAGAGAATAAAATATGGTACGTCATGTTCATCTATTGCATCGAATTGTTCACTTGACCATTGGGTTAGATCCATTTTTGTGTCACTTGCCGCCTGTGGTTTCTCTGCCAATGGTAATGTCAGACTTGTCACTAAATTTGGTTTAATTTCATCGTTCATCATAAATCCACAGTCTTTGATCAAATGCTCAGTTTTTGGTGGGGAATTGCATTTTAATGGCTCACTAGTGCATTCTGCATACTCAAGATTCTTTGCAGAGCCATCATTTGAAATATTCTTGTCGTCCGACATGATATACTGCACTTTATGCTAAATACTTTGAAAGTATATTTTAAAAAAAAAAAAAGGAGAAAAACTGGGAAAATATACACAAAAAAATTCAACTACGACAGTCGAAAATGTATTAAGGTAATGAAATAATAAGATCCAACGAGAGAGGGATCAATATTTCTAAACTGAATGTAAAGTCTATGAGTTCTTAGATCCGAAAATGTTTTTAGTTAATGAAATAAAAAAATCTAACGAGAGAGGGCTGAATATTTCTAAACTGAAAGTAAAGTCTATGGGTTCTTGGATCCAATTAGATGTTTTATCTCAAATATCTGTCGCATATAAGTGGCAAGTACCTATGTAGATTAGTATGCTTGACCTGCTTGAGCACATCCTGAACTTATTGCTTTCTTTAGTCACATATCCTTACTCACTCCCACACATGTTGGCCATCGTTCGAAAAGTTTTCCATTGTCCACATGGCAACTACTATTTCCTCTAATTACAATTTGCGCTTTGCTAAACAGAGCGTGCCGAAAAGTGAAAAAGTAAAGCCCAGAAAAAAACGAAAACAACAACGATAGCAAAAGAAAAAAAGAAAGAAAATTATATGAAAACGATGAGTAAAAGAAAAGAAAGAACAGAAAAAACCAAGGTGGAGACAATGGATAAATATGCTTTGGAGGGGGCATCAAATTACATTGACAACAAGTTTTTACTCCAGGGGCTTTTCAATAGGAAAAAAAGATGACAAAACAAAATCTTCTATAAGGAACCGACATTGTGATACTCTTCACAATTGCCATAGCTTTAGTCTCTCACCATCGGGCCTTAAAAGTCTATTAAGTCCTCTGCTGTTTGAAGGGTATGAAAATAATGCAAAGTTTCTGCTGGATGGATGAATCCAGATGAGAGAGGGGAAGTTAGCCGCCAGCCAAAAGTTAATGGCAAAGTATGTAAAAATATTTGAATCTCAAATATGGATAAAATGTATGTGTTTGTGTTTTGCGTGTGTGTGTGTGTGTGTGCGTGTTGGTACTAGAGAAAATGAATTCAAAGCGCTGCTAAAATAAATAAATAGCAAATGCAAACCAAATGGGAAAAGCGGTGGAAAAACATACAGACAAACAGGCAAGCACATAAAAAAAAAAAAAGTAAAGGCGACTAAAATGAAAAGAAAATTTCTTTTTATTTTTAAAAGTAAAACAATCAAAATTTGCGCACCATTAAATTTGTATAGTATTCCGTTTTCCTTTGCCAGGATTTGTGTGTAACTGTCTAGTCTGGTATGAGTGAGTGTGTGTGTGTGTGTGTCTGTGCTCTACATTGACATTTTTTGTTGCACTGCTTATACCTTTAGATTTACCTTCTTCTTTTTTCTTCTTCTGCTGGAATTGGCATGTAGCTCACTTAACCCCTTGTTACCCTCATTGTTGACACTTTCCTTCCTCACTCTCTGTCCTAATACTAGCGCTACCTTTTCTCTCTCTCAGTCTCTGTCCATGGGTTATCACTCTATTATTTACCTAACAATTTAAAAGGAAACATAGCATTGAAAATATTAGTTCTTCGCACATTAGGTTAGTGTTACGGCTACAGGATATCCCTTTGTATTAAAGGACAAGTTAAAATCGTCAAAATGTTATGTATCAGACATTTATCACATGCAGAAAAGGTCCATTTAAAAATTCAACAATTTAAGGTTCATATTTTACTTATAATTTTAATCATTAAGGATATAACATATATAAATATTTTTTCATTAACAAATAATGGCAAAGTTTCCAAATACAATTGTTTGTCTAAGACAAACTGTATACCACAAATTTAAAATTTTTACATATAATTCAATTAATAATTAATTCTGAAATAATATTTCTCTTGAAAGACGCCTAATGAACTCCACGTCGAAAGGTCCATTTTAGATTAAAATACTTTTGAAATTAAATAAGTAATGTATTTCCTTAGCAAGACAGTCCAAACGTCTGCCCGTTTTTTTTTCTAATGCAAAACAATGCTCCCCGTTATTCAATCCACAAAAAGTACAAAGTTGCATAGCACTATTTTGTGAGTTAACTTATCAATGGTTAAACAAAGCTACTTACAAAGTTGCATTTAAAGTTACAACAGTTGGGACTAAAACACACCACAATGAAAAGACTAAATATTTTTAAACGAGAATGTATTTTAAGGTTTGTTCATTTTGTCACCACATACAGAATAATATAGGTATATAGAATACATTCATGCAGACCTTTAATAACTTTATATGGCCATGCAATCCACATTGATTACTCAAATATGCTCTTCTATACAATGTGTGTAAGAGGAATTAAATTCAAAACATATAAAAAATAAACAATTATTGATTTATGAATTTTTTAAAAACATGTGTGCACAACTTTTGTTAGTAAATATTTCATAGAATCTAAAAGTGCTTGCTACAAAAAATACAATAAATAGAGAACATATGGTCAAAATGAATTTAAGATCAAACGACCACGGTACGTATGGGTAATAAATTGTCTATAGAATTAAAATTTTTAAGAGTCTCAATTGAAAGTACCCCGAGACTACAATGAAAATATAGTACCTATATTATTATTATTTTACCTAGCTGCTAAGATTTTCGCCTGAAGTGCCCATTATTTATAGCAATTCATATTAATTAAATTGGCAACTAATTGTATATTTGTTTCAACTGAAATGTTGGTTATAAATGTTTCTCTTTTAACATTGAGTTATTATTTTTCATTAGGAAAGCCTTTGACTAAATTTAAGAAGATAACGTTTCTTGCCTGAATTTTTACTTTCATCTCTTAGAGCTTTCACCTGGCAGCAGTAGCTCCCTGCAAGGATACGGATGTGTAGAGGCGAAAGGACAGCTGCTGCTGCTGCTGCGAGCTGCCAGCTGTTGCCAGGATATGCTTGGAGAGCATTAAAACTAATTACTCATAATCATTTTGGCGGCAAGTGCTGGCAACTGAATCTAGGGACTGAGTACTCAGCCGTCTAACTGTGAGCCGTCAGCCTGTGAGCTTCTTGGCACACATTGAAATTAATTAAAATTAAGCCACATGTGGCAAGAATTCAAATTTTGAAAATGACTCAACCGCAAATGATGGGGAAATTAGTGTATGTATGTTTGTTATGTCTGTGTATGTATGCATGAGGAGATGTGTGTGTGTGTGTGTGTATGAGAAATGGAAAAATCAAAAAGTACAAAGTCAAATTTAACAGAATGTATAACAAATGGTAAATCTCTGTAAAATTAATTAAATTTTTGTGATTTAATAAGAAGGAGAAAGCAAAGAAGACGAATGCCAAATAGAGAAAGTCGAACAAGAGAAACAGAGATAGAAACAGATAACGAATGAAAGAGACGATAATAGAAAGTGAGATGGGCTATATAATATGTATGTACCGTTGTGGGTGGGTTTATGCTGATTATGCCATGTCACTCTGAATGCATGTATATGTACGTATGTATGTGTGTGTGTGTTTGTGTGTACGTTTGTGTGTAGTGAGAGTCAGGTTCGCTGACCTTTTGGTCTGACATTTGCTTTCATCCTCGTCACGATGCCCAGGCAAAGCCAGGTTTTGTTTGTTCTGTTCATTGGTGTGTATGTGTTTGTATATGTATGTATATATGTATGTGTGTTTTTATGTATTTGCATTTGTGTGTGTCTGTGTGTACCTCCGCCACCTGCTCGAGCAGCAGCTGGCAAAACATTTGCAACGTTGCCAAGCGCAACGCAGCGCGAAATTATTCTAATTAGGAAACAAACCTTTTCCTCTATGCCCCTGTAGTACCCTTTAGCCAGGGGCGGAACCTGAGGGAAAGATTTTAAATATAATGCTTGTATTTCAGATATACATACGTATAATTTAATGGAGCAGATCTAGCATGAGCACTTCTTCTTTATTTTCCTGCAAACCTTTTAGAGGGAGAAAAACTTTCCTTGATCCGGCACTGTAAAGTTCAGCGTCACTCCGTCATCCATTTTACCTTTCAAAGGTGTCTCACATTAAGTATATACACAGTTACATACAAACGTACTTACATGGATTTATATATACTTAAATATTAAATACGCCATTTCAAAATGCTTTAGTTTTTGCCATCTATTTGAAACACATTTAAAAACCATTAAATGCACTTGTATTGGCCAACTAATTAGATTTTCCACACGAAGAGTTACCACAGTTTACAGCCAAAGTTGCCAATACGATTAGCAATGGCGCTATTATCGATAAATTTTCGATTCCGATGAGGTTTTTGATTCTAAAATACGATACCTCCGTGAAACAGCTAACATTTAACATTATACAGTTAATTTAATTTTCTAGATTTCTAAATTATTTCACGCCTCGTCTTGTTAAGAAAATGGAATTTTATAAAGGCAACTGAATTTATGTACCAGAATATGCATTGGCGGCTACCTGTGGCACTGGCATTCTAGATTCTAGGTAGTAAGCATAATAGGTATGATTTATTATCAGCTATGTAGATGTGTGAGAGCCATGAATTTCTACCTACGGATATGGATGTGTGATGGCAGCTTTTTGTGTCAGATACGATGGCAATGGCAGCATGTGCCTAATAGTTTAACGCTTCATGTACCACTTAAAGTTAGAGTATCCGGGTATATGTACCTACATACAAACGTCCACACACACAGAGCCAACTCACATCACACCTCATTCTAAACTTAACTCACTCTGCATGTTGGCAGGAATAATGGTTATGATGATGCTGATGATAATTATGTTATATCAGTTTACAGCCACTGGACGACACGTGCTCAATTTTCACATCAGGCTACGACGCGTTTCATTTTCCACCATCGCGATGCTATTTGCTGCAAGTCCTGACGCCTGGCACGGTGCATGACCAAAGGAAAAGGTATCTCTGATTCAGACGTGCTCAAATCTGAAATCCAAGCCAAGCCAAACCAAGCGAACCGTATATCAACCGTCACTCTTCACCCTTCTCTTTATCGCTCTCTCATCAGTGGCAGTGTCGCCTTGATGTATGAGATTTTTGCGCCTCATAACCAAACGCCATGCTTATGCCGCGATCCTTTTGGTAATCAGGTAGAGATGTCCCTCTTCCATGTTGCCAGTTTGTTGCTCTTTTTTCAGCTTTCGTTTTTGTTTTTGTGCACTCGCCAAAAAGTCCCAATGGGAGGACTGGTGGGTGTTACTTGGTTTATTTTGGTTAGCTCGACGGGGCGTGAATACGGGGGCTGTCTATAGACCGGTGCTGTTTGTTTGCTTTAACGAAATTGGCACGACTGGCGTCGACTGGCATTGCTGCCGTCATGTTGACAATTTGCTCGTTTACGTTGACGTTGACATTAACTGCTGATACTGATGCTGTTGCTGACTTGGTTTTTGGCCCAATGGTACAATTCAAATTGAGCCAAAAGTTCCTTTACCCCAAACGGTACGCAGCAACAGCATCAGCAGCCTACCTTTTGACCCCCCAACCTGTCATCATTTAGCCGTGTTAATGTTGTTAGTATGTCTATAACTACATTTTATATGTAAAAGTATTTTCCTTAATAATGGGTATGAATAGATTTTTATTAAACGAAAATTAAAAGAGTGTCCAGGCTTTTGTAAGAGAATAATTCCCTTTAATTTATTTATTTTTTTTAATTCAAGGAATTATTTAAACCATGGTTTTCTTGGTTTTTGTTAAGTTTGCCCTACAGGTTAATTCATTTTGTTCGCTTGGTCTTCTCAACCGGTAGGCAATGGTTTTTGTCCGTTTTGGCCATTGATTTTGGTTTGAATTCGTTTCATCAATCAGTGAGGTCGCTTTATTCGATTCATGAGGATTTTTGCGACTGTCATTGAATGCATTTTGTGTGGTCTCATCAGGATTCTCATTAAGAGCACATTTCAATTCAATTTGCATAAATTGAAGTTGAAGCAAACGTTTGATGGACTCAAAATGTTATACAAAAATCGATTTGAAATCAATTAGAGAATGATTTGCGAAATATGTATTTCTATCTCTTTCTCTTCCTCAGACACACACACACACACACACACAGACTCTATATCTTTTTTTTTACTGTTCTTTTATTCGAGTAACTAAATCATTTAATTGATTTTGGTCTTCAGTTGCTCATTTAATCGAATTGAATTTAACCTCCCTCCGTCCTGGACGTGGACGTAGGGCAGTAAGGGATTATGACACTTTTTGCGCTTGGCTGCTCGCTTACATATACACATATTTACGTATGTAGAGTTCTACAATATATATGTATGTAATATATATAGCTTTTGCTTTCATTGAGCGAAATAAAAAATTCAATTAAAATGCGCACATGGTCGTCACTTCAACCCAATTCCCATACCCATACCCATACTCAAACCCATTCCCATAAGCCCAAACCCCAAACTCTGTGTATCCAGTGCCAAAAACAAAAAAAAATATCAGACCAGAGCAAAGCAAAAGAAACGAGAACGGAACAAAAACGAAACGAAAAATGTGAAAAATCAGCATAACAAAGTGGAGAAAACTATGAAAATGCATTTGTTGCCCGTGCCTGTTTTCACTTTTCCCCTTTTATTATGTGTTTTTTTTTTGTTTTTTTTTTTTGTATTTCTTGTCATGCTCTATGGGTCTGGCGAACATCCAGCGAGGTATGTCCTGTCTTGCCGCAGGACAGGCGACACAATATCTCTACCATGCTTTGAGATGCGGAGAGAGACAGAGAGAGAGAGAGAAAGAAGACGAGATAAAAACGATGCTAGAACAAAACTGGCAACAATAAATAAAGGATTGTGAATTGTAAATAATAATGCTCAAGAAAAAGTGTTTTAGGGATTACTAAACACAAACGCAAACCAATTTGTTAAAGCAAATGGCAATAAAACGAACCAAGCAATAGAACCATGATTAAAATTATAAAGACTTTAAACAGTTCAACAACTGGCAAAAAGTACGCGAATTAATTTACACTCCAAACATTTGCTGTTGACAAATTAACTCAATGGTACAGCATTTTTAATAAATATATAAATAATCTTTCTGTTTAAAAGAACAGACCTTTCTTAAGGAAAAAAGAGTGCAAACACTTGACCCGCTGGCAACCTATAATATATTCTAAACACATCGAACAGTCCTAAATCCCACGATTTGAGTGCTTATATCTTACTTCCTTTCCTTCTGATCTACAATTTCAAATATTTTTTTCAAATCAACCATGTTTTATATTTTTTTTAATTGATTTGAATATGGTTAATTTTGGACAACTGATTCCCATTGAATTCATTCCGTAAAAAAACAATAAATTATTATCGCGGGCTCTTATCGATATATATTTCTCTTTGAGGTATCGAGACTAAACCATCACTAATAATAATGCTTAATTTGTATTTCGTGTCCCACTGAAGATTTCTAATCTCACGCAAGTAAACATCCCAATTTCTATGGAGGGATGTATTTAAGTATAATCGATTATAATTATCGATAGTCTTATTTTCATCAAGTTGCCATGGAGAAATTTGTTTCAGGAATTGTATAAATACTGGGACAACTCACAGGTTTTCTCATTCAGTAACTTTCTTCTGTTTGGATAACAACTGAATCATTTTTTCCTTATTCCTCCAAAAGCTTTAATAGATGTTTCATAATTTCTCTTCCCTATTTAAAAACATCTCATCAAAACATTTTTACTTTCCTAAAACAAAAGAGCCTATTATGCCAATAAATTCATTTTTCAAATAGCCACATTTTCCTTGTTTTAAAATTACAATCACCAATTATCTATGCTGTCCATTAATTAACGATGACTTTTCCACATTAACTGATTTTTAAACGATTTTCCTTAATATTTATTAAAGAACTATATAAATATGATTACCTCAATACACGATCAGAGTCTTTCCATTTTGGTTCATGTCTTCTCTTGTGGAATTCGTGATTTAACGACGACTTTTCCACATTATGATTTTTAAACGATTTTCCCTAATATTCAATAAAGAACTATGTATATAAATATGATTACCTCAATACACGATCAGAGTCTTTCCATTTAGGCATAACTTAGTTTATGTCTCAAAATTATTTGCGTAGCAGTGCGTTAAGCCAGAAGTTGCATCGGATAGTGCAAATTTTTAAAATAATTTTTTAAAAATATTTTTCCTTAATATTAACGAGAATTGGATAAATACTGGGACAACTCACAGGGTTTCTCATTCAGTAACTTTCTTCTGTTTGGATAACAACTGAATCATTTTTTCCTTATTCCTGCAAAAGCTTTAATAAATGTTTCATAATTTCTTTTCCCTATTTAAAAACATCTCATCAAAACATTTTTACTTTCCTAAAACAAAAGAGCCTATTATGCCAATAAATTCATTATTCAAATAGCCACATTTTCCTTGTTTTAAAATTACAATCACCAATTATCTATGGTGTCCATTAATTAACGATGACTTTTCCACATTAACTGATTTTTAAACGATTTTCCTTAATATTTACTAAAGAACTATATAAATATGATTACCTCAATACACGATCAGAGTCTTTCCATTTTGGTTCATGTCTTCTCTTGTGGAATTCGTGATTTAACGACGACTTTTCCACATTATGATTTTTAAACGATTTTCCCTAATATTCAATAAAGAACTATGTATATAAATATGATTACCTCAATACACGATCAGAGTCTTTCCATTTTGGTTCATGTCTTCTCTTGTGGAATTCGTGATTTAACGACGACTTTTCCACATTATGATTTTTAAACGATTTTCCCTAATATTGAATAAAGAACTAAAAAAAATATAATTACTCACAGCAAATCACGAAGAGAGCTCTTCAAATATTGAAGGAGAGATTGCACGATACAAACTTAAAATATGACAAAATATGAACATTTAAAGAAATATTTCATTAGATTATAAGACTTTAAATTGTTTTAACATTTTCCAAAAACGAATATAAAATTTGTAACAATTGTAAAAACAATATATCATAAATAAGCCCCTAGTATGGGTTTACTTCGTGGTCCTTAAAAATTGACCAGGTGTTTGAGGCTTAAGTCAATAGACAATTAACACAAAAATGCATTGCCATTTATTTTAGTTATTGTAAATTTGCGCTTTTCTCTTATTGTGTGTGTTTGTTCGGCATTGGTAAACATTTCAGTTAATGGCTGGTTATTTATTTAATTTTTTCTTGTTTTTCATGGATTTAAACAATTTTCCCCCAATAACAATGCGAAAGAGGCCGAAAACAAATTCATTTACTTAACATTGAGCGCTAATGAAACAGATTCCAATGCCCAAGTACCGTGCCGGAGTGCCTAAAGCCTGAGATTCGAAGACCGGAAGTCCCCTGCGGGCGGGTTTGGGGTTTGTTGCCTTGTTTTATGGCGGATTTTCGGCAAAGAAAGCATAACAACAAAAGCAACAAACCCCCCCCCCCATACATATATATATAAAAATAAAATTGGATTTTTAGCGTAAAATGTAGAAAGCCGTAAATATATTTCAATTCGCTGCGAAGGTCGCAGCAATATATATAGTACAATGTGATTTCCCAAAGGGGTCTAAACGAAAGGGCTATGGGTTCTGTTTTTGTTATTGTTTTTTTTTTTTTTTTGTTACTTGCGGTTGCCAAAATGTTGAGAATCGTGTGCAAATGATTTGGTAGAATTAACTCCCCGAAATGCGCGGCAAATGGAATCGGAAAGGGCAATAGAGAAGTAAGGATATATATGGGTGGATATATGAATTGGCGCAGAGCAACATGTGCGTTGGCCTTCATTTGAATGCCGCGTGCAACGTTTGTTCGGCTTTGGTCTAGTAAACCCTTTTTTTTTGGGTTTTGTTGTGTGTTATGGTTTTGTCCCTCGCCTTGGGCGTTCGATGAATCTGTATGTGAATTTGTAATGTCGGTCGGTACCTTTGCACAAATCCCCCTTAAAACTCATTTTGCTTTTGATGGCGTCAAATTGATTTCGCTGCTTGTTTGTTTTTGAAGTTAAAATGACAGTCGTGTCGTGATCCCATCTCCCACCTTATTTACCCATCAGGTTTTCTTTTTTTTTTTTAACACCCTTTGCTTTATTTTTCCTATTTGTTAGTCTTATTTCTTTTTTTTTTGTCGTTTTTGTCATCGAAATTTATTAGTTATTTTTTTGTCCTATTTTTTTTTTTTGTTTTTGGTCTTACTCGGAAAGTAAATTGCAAAATTTCTTAGAAACTGTTCTCTTAGGCAATGTCATATCAGTGTATTAATGTGGAGAAATCTAGCGCTAACATTAAATCGATGGAAGTGCTATGCATTCAACTCAAAATATCTAATCTACACTAATTTGGGTATGTCCGTAACACTGAGTATGGCCGGTGATGCCTTGGAGCAATCATATGAACGTTACTCTCGCGAAAGTGAAAAATGGGATCGCACACGTACTGTGCGAATGGGTATATCTGGATTTACCGTGGGTTTTGTATGTCATTTTTGGTATAAATATTTAGATTATGTTTATCCAAAGCGTACAATTGGTGTGGTTGTACGGAAAATATTGCTAGATCAATTCGTATGCTCACCATTTTTTTTAATGGTATTCTTTGTCACCATGGGATTGCTAGAGAATAAGAATTGGGCAGAACTTAAAGAGGAAATTCAGGATAAGGCATTGATACTCTATAAAGCCGAATGGACTGTCTGGCCACTTGCCCAGCTGTTTAATTTCTTTTTTATCAAACCAAAATATCGTGTACTCTACGATAATACCATCAGTCTGGGCTATGATGTCTATATATCCAAAGTCAAATATAGCAAAGTCAAAAAGGAAAGCAAAAAAGAAGATGAACAGAAAATTAATTAAGCAACAACTATTACTTCAAAAAAAAAAAAATCGCAAAATTTTTCCTCTTGTCAAATACTGTAAATGGGGAACGAAATTCAGCGTACAGGCGGAATGGAATGCTGTCCTTTTATTTTTCTCTATAATCAAGTTTAAATTGTCAAAGGATATGGCTGGAAGGAAAAAGGCAACATCAAAAGAAATCAAAATGGCCCAATGACAACAGAAATGTGCCAAAAGTCAACAATGAATATCTTTCTCCTCCGTTTTGGCCGACCCGCAAAAAGTGTCTGGTGTGAATTTTTCAAAAGGATGACTTTTACAAATATTGCACTGGAAGAAAATAACGGGACCGTAACCTTTTGTCGATAGCCAATGTAACATTGGTGTAAGAGCATTCAAGTGAAAAGATTCATATTGTATATCATGGAAATAAAATTAAGTACAAAACTTTAATTTTCAAATTTTGCTAAATGAGTATAATCTAAATTGCTAGCAGTTTTTTCTACTTTTTTTGTATTTAGTGGAAAAGTTCGCCTAAATTGTTTTTTTTTAGTGTTGTCTTTGAATGCCTTGGCTCATGCAGCATAAAAACTTCGGTTTCCATTGAAATAGACCTCGTATATATTTAAGTGGACTCGAACTGAATATTTTTGCCATTAAACGTTGTTGTTATCCACATTACTAGAAAAGCAAATATACATAGTCACTAGCACGTATTCTCATTTGATGCATATAGAGTACATTAACCATATACAAAGCAACAGCAACACCTACACACCACAAACACATACAGGCACACACACACACACACACAGATTCTTACACGCAGTGAATGCCCCAGTTAGCTTATACTTGGCCACGTGCCTCAAAAAACTTTCCCCTCGCCCGTTGTGCTTTTAAATTAAATCACAAAATGGAGATACATATACATATAGGAGGAGCCAAAAAGAAGCAACGGCAAAGGCAAAAGCAATGTCGATGGCAACGGCGACTAAACCAAATAAATAAACCCTTTAGCCACAGTCCTTGGTCTTCTCCTTTTCTTTCTTATTTTCTTTATTCTTTTTTTGTTAGGCCAGAAGATAAGAGTAAAGACAGGAAGTCAACTTCAGTAGGAGTAGTAGCAGTAGAAGTAGTGGTAGTAGTCAACAGTCGCCCTACAACCGAAAAAAGGGATAATGGCATAAAATCCAGCAAAATGAAAAGAAAGCGGCAAATCATGTTAAGAGATTTAAATTGGATTAGTTGACGTGTGTGTGTGTGGTTGTGTGTGTGTTGGCCTGGGTGTTGATGTGTCTTTCTATGTAAGTATGTATGTCTGTGTTTCAAAGGGTGTGAAGCCGCGCTGGCACGGTCGACAAACGCTCGTCTTGACATCAATTTTTTCTCCCTTGATTTTTATATCCTTACGGAAAAGAAAGCATAATGGTTCTCATCAAAACTTTGCATTACTTAATACAAAATATTTAAAACAATTTTTAAACATATACAAAGTGTTAAAAAACTGAAGCTAAAAAAATTCAATAAATGGATTATATATCTTCATTCACAAGAGTATCAAGACTTCGATGACGTTAGTTTGCTCTATTGTTTATCTTGTTTTCCTTATTTTTCACCATATTTATGTATATGTACATTAGGCTGGTTGTTTTTCATTGCATTTGTTGAAATCCTTGATTGCTTCCCAATATATCGTATAGTTTTAAAAGAGTAAACTAAATATTACTTATAGACATATAAGAAAATTTGTATGCCTTGTTTTTGCCTAAGCACCAAAGAAACAACAGTTTTTGTTAGGACCACATGTCGTATGCGTAATATATTTTGCCAATTGTATTTGTTTTCCTCATTCTACTTATTTATGCGTCATATTTTATATAAAATTTTTGCCATTTAATCACAAAAATTGTTTTCAAATAGAAAAGTTGTTTTTCCCATCATAAATATCTCTAATTGTAAGACATCCCGTCGTATGCGTAATATTTAAATAAAATGTTCTAAGCGCGAAGCTTGACCTTTTAAGTTTTTTTTAAGAACAACATAACCATCCCAATGTCTGTACATACATATATATACAATATAAACATATATGTATGTATGTATATACCTATATTTTGTATGCTTGACACAATTCGCTATAAAGTGCTTAGAGGCTTCTCGAGTGTCTCTCAAGTTTACAATGACATTCAGTCATCTGCTCTTTTTTGTACCCTGTAGCAACACACAGCTTGTAAGGGTATGTTAGAGTCAACAAAAGTTGACATTCATCTCTCTTAAATGAAATCTAACCTTGTCTCTTTGAAGTTAAGAAATGATTTCTTTTAGATAAATTTAATGGAAATTATTAATCACATTAGAATTGAATTAATTGAAGTATAGGAAATGTCATCGATCGATTTCGACCCAAAGGACTAGTCAATCAATGGATTTGAGAATTATCTACCTATACCAGCTTTAGGGGAACTTTACGGGCAGCGATTTCGAACAATGGCGGCCGTGGGAAAATTATGTACCATCGATGTAAAGAGACAGCTATTCGCGAAATATTTTGCTAGGCATATTGATATATATGATTTTCACGCTCTGCCAAGTCAATCAATCATCATTTATCGAATGCCAATCAGGAAAATTTTGTTATTACACGAATTTAACCACACATTTGTACATATAGATAACTCTATGGAGACGAATATAGAGATATGTATGTACATGTTTTTTTTTTTTTTTTTTTTTATATTCGCTCTATCAATTCAGGTGAGAGGTATGTTCCATGAAGCAGGAGGGCCAACAGCAGGACTTGCTTTCACACACACACACACATACTTAATTGGCACTCAGAGTCATCAAACAGAAATGCCAATGATGTTTGTCTACGAAATTACCCCAACGGGATGTAACAGAATCAAAAGCAAACTACATACCAGGAACCAGGAGCATACATATCTATAGGGATAAAGAGTGTAAGAGTCAGCATAGCCAGAACCCAGAACCAGAGTCAGCTAGCCAGTCAGCTCCATCATGATAATGATAAGAAGAGAGAAAAGAGCAGGAGGAGCAACGTGAACAATGGGTGGGGACAAAATGGAGACCAAAGAACGGAGGAAATGGCGAAACGGGGTAGTGAACAACTGTACTCGTTATCTAAATGTGGGCTACTGCCCGCAGTTATAATTCCATTTGCGACCATAAAAATGTATTACGTTGGGTAAGCCGCTGCTGCTCATAACAGGCTACTTAATTAACGAGGTATTCATGGAGATGTAAGTCCTTTGTTTCGGTTTTTGTTTCTACTAACTAACTAACTAACCTGCCGAGCACGTGGCATATGCCACATAATGACTCAACAAAAATGGTTCGGTGTATCTATGTGTGTGTGTGTGTGTGTGTGTTAGTGTGTATGCTTTAACTTAATTAACCATAAATTAGTTAGGATTCACGCATTTTTAACGAAACCCTTGAGATGACACCACAGACACAGACTCACACATTTGTATAGACTAACACACACATGTCCATCTGTCAGGCATCTTGAAGGAGTTAATTTATTTATCTTGTTGCAACAGGAACCTAATGCCACTTGATTTATCTTAGATTGTTACTCAAAAGTTCTAACCTAAGAACAGGGACCCCTCACCAACCACATTTCTGTCAATGTTTCCATGTTGATAAAAATTTGTTGAAAGAAAAGAAAAGCTTATTTCCATAGGCTTACAGCATAGGAAAAATAGACAAGGATTTACCGCTGGCATTTAATGTTAGAAAAGCAGAGCTCATCGTTCTCATATATCGTCTAGGTACGTAGCCAAAATCCTGGTTAAGTATCTTAAAAATGACTTTAAAGTCTTTATAGAAATCAATTTAGTAAAAAAAATGGAAACATTTCAATTTTAACAACCTTAACGAAATGACACTAAACAAAAGAGAAATAGATAATTCAGAGCTTAGGATATTGATAGGCATTAGCATTTAGTTTATAGCTCTGAATTAAAAGATTAAATTATATGGCTACTTAGTACAAAAGCCATTTGCAGAGTCTTTTAATCATCATAAAACAGTCAGTTATCATATTTTCTGTTATACTCTTTGGAGAAGTTCTATTAGTAGCTAGTAGCTAGACATTGATCTATATAATAAAATAACCATTTTATAGACAATATTTACTCAAAATATCTTATTTGACTAATAATCATCTATACTTTCCTTTGAAGTAACAATTAATAAGTTCGTCAATATAAATTTAAGTTGTAAAATGTCATAGAAACAAGAGATTTTAAGGTCACTAATTCTTTGTTTTAAAAAACTCAAAAAAAAATAATTTAGGATGTATCCATAAACGAAATCTTATTTACAAATAATATAGAAATTAACTTTTTACTTTTTGTGCCTCTTTACATTTATTATTATTATCTGTATAGCATATAGTTATAAACTATCAACCTAACTATATTTTACAAGCACTGGTCCTTCGGCTTAAAGGAAAACTACATCCATACACTAGACTGGAATTCAAACCCGGATCCTTATTGTTCAGTTGCCTAATTGACTGGGCCACTTAGACAACTCATCTATCGAGGACTGCCTCTTCTCATTTAAAGTATATATTTAAATTTGTTTTTTTTTTTTGTTCTTATGGTTTAATATCTGCACCTGATGGTTGTGTTCTTATAAATCAAAAGGTTTTTTGCGGAATGTGGAATGTAAATTCGCGTTTCCCTTTCCTTGGCTAGACTATTCTTTAAGCATATTTCTTTTGCCAACTTTTTGTCCCTGCCATTACAACTACAAGGCAATGGGCACACATTGCGATTTCTGGCCTGAGCCTGCGGCGTTGTTCCATTTGCAATAGGGCAAAAAGCACACTGTTGGAAATGTCTTTAACAGATTTTTGTATCAACGTGTTTTTTTGTTTCAGATTTTGTCTTTTATTTTTATTTTGTTTTTTTTTTACACAATTGTTATAACCGCGCTCTGCCGCCCGCTTCATTTACATTTGTTTCATCCTATTATCCTGGTTAACCGTCTGTATGTTTGGGTGTGTGTGTGTGTGTGTATGTCTGCCCACCCACCGTGCCATTTGTCAAAGTTCTGCGCCCCATCGCCCCATCAAATCCCAGCTCTCTCACGGCCTTTTTGTAATTACACAGCCAACAGTATATACGAAGGCAAAGGCAGATGAAGAGGCATAGGGCACAGGCTAGGCTAGGTGCTGGGGCGGGGGGCATGAAGAGATGTGCGAATGAAAAAGGCAGCTTAAAAAGCATCGCGTTGGGGTTTTTGTGGAGCGCTCGTTAAAATTTGTTGCTCTCATTTCGATTGTTCGCTATGTTTTCTGAGCATTGTTGTTGCCGCCTCTGTTGTCGATTTAGTCCACGGGATTGAAGGTATTTTACTTAAATATGCGAATCGGATTTAAAATCACCAAAAACCGCTTCGCATCGTTTCATCTACCCGAAACCTCCTCCCACCATAAATTTGATGATTCATGATCTACCCATTTCGTGTCTCACTTTAATGTGCATTCAATTTCCCCAGAGCCCAGCAATTAAAAGTTTTTAATCATCGACTAACTCTCGCCTGAAACTCATTCATTTCCAAAAACTGTGTGGATTAATATGCTTGAGGGTTTTAGAAGAGCAGAAACAAAACAACAAACAAAAAAAGAACATTTGATTTATTTGCATCTATATTTTTTTCAACATTTTTCCATGCCATCATTAAATGGTTGATTTACCACACTAAAGGGCTTTAAAGAACAAACGAAGAAGAAAAAATTTAAAAATGAAAAATGAAAATCTAGGCTCTGTCTAGTGGACTGTAGCGAACTGTGAAAAGTGTCTGGTCATCAGTCAAGTGAATTTTAATAAGTCCTTTCCTGCTGTCATTTGTGTAAAGCCAGTCAAAGTGGCTCAGTGTTGTGTATGTACATATATACACACACACATATATAGTTAAACCAAGAGTTCACAGAGTAATTATTTATAATAAAATAAATGTAAAATAAAAATATAAAATAATAAATTTTTTTTAATTGTTTCTCTTCTCTATGATAGCAAAAATGCTTGTTAATTGTAGAAACATGAAGCCTTGAAACTAAAATCTGATGTTATATATAAAGCGGCAGCACTGCTGCTCATCAAGCAAGATCCCTTTGGGGGCATTTGGCCCAACAGTTGGTTGCACCATCTGGGCATCATTGCCTGGTTTTGCTCCCCAGCTGCATTGCGAACGCCCGCCCACCCAATTTGGGACGCAGCAATTAAAATCTTGCATTCGTATTTGATGGCAGCAGCAGCTTGAAAATATTTTAATTTCCCAACAGAGCTTCGACGGAATGGCCAACCCGATATGCCTATTGCCCCAACCACCAAGCCCCTCCGACCCGTCGACAATGACAACGAACTGGAATCAAAACAAAAACGTCAAGCGGCTCTGGCCAAGATGGCGACGGCGAAGAGCAGGCGCATGCGTTGGTTCTGCACACACGGGGCGAATTGGGTGAAAAATTTGGCAAAAATCTCCAGAGATTGGACCAGACAGTTTCAGTTGCTGCAAGACTGTCGCGAGATAAAGTTGTCTGAAAAAGAAGGTTTTTTAAAATGTGTGTGCGCGAATAAGAAAAACCGAAGCCCGCGCGAAAACTCTTGTTTCAGACACACACACGCATAGACAGTGAAAGAGAGAGATAAAGTCAGGGCGAACAAAAGAGACAAAGATAAGAAGGATAGACTTAAGCATTTGTGTTTCCGTGTGTGTGTGTGCGTGCAGGTGAAACGAAGGATTAACTATCAACAAAGAAATTAAAGTGAATTAGAGTAAATCCTATTGCCACGCCCTCAACGACAGGGTCCCAAATATGGAACACCTGCGTCCTCTGAGCTATGAGGAGATGTGCCAAATGGAAATACTTCAGCCTGGTGAGGCAGCGAATGCTCCAAACTCCACCATGATGCCGATAATGGTAATACCCACAGCATTACTGGCACCTGGAGCCGGCGGCATTATTGATAGCGGCGGTGGCGGTGGCGGAATCGTCGGCGGCAGCTTATCAACATCAGAACCAGGAGTGGGTGGAGAGCATTACTATCAGCTGCAGCCCACCCACATACTAACTACAGATCCAACGACGGCGGCGGCGGTAACAAACGGCGGCGAATTGGCCCTCCTGCAAAGCGGCGGCGCCGAACAGCTTCCACACTCAATTCATCAGCTTCAACAGCATCCACACTCACAGCATACTCCTGTTAACATATTATGTACAGGCACCTTGGGTCGCGTCCAGCCGTCAGCTTCATCGTCTCTGGCACCACCACCACCGAGTGGAGCAGCGACTTTGCCACGCGGCTTTCAACCCGCCGCCTTTGTACCCGATGTTGAGAGCGATTTCGAGGGCAGCGAATGTGGAGCCGGTAGTGTGACAACCACCTGCATGCCACATTTTCGTTTTGGCGGTTGTGGTCTATCTACGATGCAGCATCAGCACCACCACCAACAACAACAACAACATCAACAACATCAGCAGCAGCAACAGCAAGATGTTGTCATAGGTTGTGGCTCACTTTCTTATATGATGGGTTCCGGCACTTTAATGGGACGCGGACGTCGTCTCATGAGTGGCCAACAGAGTAAACCCAAACGTGTTTCCTTTAAGGGTGACAATTTGCCGCCACCGTCACCACCGCCTCCACCGGCCGTCGAATTGGACGAGAATGGTTTTCCCCTACCTCCTGGTGATGTCTCTGGCCCCGGCGGCCCTGCTGCTATGGGAGTTGGCGGTGGCGTTAGCATTGGCAGTGGCTGCTCTTACATGCACTTTGACAACTACATGGACTACCAGGTAATTGTCATTCATGGCCCTTAGTCCGCCATTGTGATGGAATGGCGTAATATTTACGATTATTACCCAGGTCTTTTGCCTCTACGTGCCGCGATTAAACTGCGAGAAAGTTAGAGCCAAGCCGAATAAGAGAATCGAATGACTTGGAAATCTCATTTTACTTTTATTGTTTATAGATGGAGGGAAGATAAAACAACCAATGGTTTTTCTACGAAAACCCAAGAAGAAGATATAATAAGACAGTTGTATGTATGACTCTGTGTGTGTGTGTGTGTGTGTGTGTGTGTGTGTGGGTATGGGTGTGGGTGGTGGGCACATAGGAAAACAATTCTCAACGTTAAACCGTCATAAACAAGAAATCACTTGTGAATCGGTAATTTTGTCATCTATTTATGAATTATATGTACCTAAATTACATATTCGCAGAAAGTTCATAAACACATATTTTTCATAAGCCTATGGAGTAAAAAGACAATCTGAATGTGGAATAAAATTTAGAATCTAAATTATTATTGCCAAAATAATATTGCAAAAAAACTGTAGCTACACTTATAATACAATATTTACTTTGAAAATATGATATATATGTTTCCTTAAAACATTGTATATTAACTCATTGTAGATGAATTATAACTCAAAATCTATATTTATTAGGTTTTTTTTTAACTTACATTTAAATCAATCTCGAGGTTAATTTTTAAATGAAAATAACATATTTAAATGTGCAAATGACTGTAATACAAGAAGAAGATTATAAGATCACAAAAAGAAAATTCTAGGGGACTAGTGAAAATAACTAAAAATAACTTTAACAAGTGTTCAAACTTAGATTTGATTTGCTGCAGGAGATTCTAATAACTTGCTTACTCCATTATTTATTTATTTATCGAATAAGCCACATAAAGCGATTCTTTTACCTTTTTTTTTTGTTGTTGCTGGTTTCCTGTTTAAATCCACACATCAGACAAAGAGAGAATGACAAATGCTAAACGATTCTATTGTAATTTGTTCTAGACGCTTTATCGACCGAATGACCGACCGACCTACCACATCATTTGATAAACGTTTATTTACATGTAACTCAATTTGTAAGGACTTTAGAAACAGAGAAATAAGCGTATGAAATTCAACGCTTGATTCTTATCGAATCTTCAAAATCCAAATGCAAATTTCAAACCCAGCCAGAATAAAGATGTGCATTCAAGTGAACTATATATATTAATGTATATGTTCCTATAGGATATATGTATGTAGGATGTGTAGCGGAATGTGAAAATGTTTGCCAGCAGGACACTGGGGCCAATTGTCCTTTGCGGCCATTAGTCACAGCGTTGAATGCGCTGTCATCTTTGGCCGTTGGCGCCATTTATTCACATTTGAATAATAAATTAAATGTTGCAAATGTCTTTTCTCCAGTTTTGTTCAGTTCTCCTTTTAGCTTTCAGCTTCGGTTCCAGCGATTGCAATGCACAACGCTTTTTCTTATTCTCTTCATCGTTTTTGCAATGCATTCCGCCGCCAAAAGTCAAAGCCATAAACGCAAAGCAAAAAAAAAAATAAAAAAACCCAAAAAAAAAGGATAGAAAACAAAAATGAACGCTTCTTCCCTCTACTTATTATTTCCACGCTTTGTTGCGCTTTTGTCCACCATCAACTCCCACGATTATCTTGGCTTATCCTTGTGTTGGTCCTCATAAACTTTGCCAATAGTTTGCCAAATCCTGATTGAATACATACATTAAACCATCCATAGACACAGAGTCTACGTGGGCGGATCTTGGACAAATGCTAACTAAATAATTGTATTAACAATCTTTAACTTTAATTAAAAAAAATGTTACCTTTTTTTCGTTTGGATATTTGTCTTTTAAAATTAGTCAAGAGTCTTAGGTAATTATTTAAATAATCCCATTATATAATTCCCAAAATTGTGATAATAAACAAATAAAGACACTGAAAACTCAAATCGATTAAGTAGTCTTAAAACAATAGACAAATTAATTAACTGAATAGGAATTCTCGCCACTGAAATTCTAGAGGTATCCACAGATTTTGTTTGTCCTCGATTGATATTTAAATAAAAGTTACCAAAATTCAAGTTTAATATCTTCTTATCTTCGGGGAAATCCTTTGTTTTACTACATGAAAACGATTCTCTAGAATATAGAAATCGAATTATGTATTTTATGTAGTTTGAGGCGCAAATGTAAACAGATTAGGAAAACTTTTCTGACATCGTGTATTATCGGTAATCCGGTCCTGCTAACAAATTCGTTTTTCCATCGTTTCTCTTTCCTCCCCTCACACAAATTTCATTTCTAGTTAAAGTTTTCCAAATTTTCGTTTACAGTGAACAATTTTCCGTAGCTTTTCTTTTCCACTCTTCGTATTGGTCTGCTACTAGGCGTTGGTTTGATTGATAGTTCGCTGAAATGATGCGTGTCCTTCCCTTCATGTCCATTGTTCGAATCGTTTTCGTTGAGTGCCAACTTCTGGCATTGAAATGATGAAAAGCACTTTGTTTTTTTCTCTGTCCAGCCTCTTCCCCCCTGTCTTGTTACGAGTTTCGTTGGGACAAAAAAAAAACAAACAAAAACAATTCGAATCCGTGTTCCAATTGAGTAGGACCAAGAAGTGGGAAAGAACCATTTTTCATTGATGAACAACTGAATCATAGAAAGGGGCTATGATTAAGAAAATTAAGAAACTTATCACACATGTCCATCAGTAATTTGTTAATAAAATGCTTGTTCCGTTTAATAAAATAGTTGGGTTCATGGTTTATAGTCTTAGTTTAGCTGATAATTCGTCTAATTGACTTTCTATTAACTACAGCTGCACTAGTTGGCACTAGAGTTCTTATTATACCATGTTCTTTGTTCCCAGTTTCGAAAGCTATCAAGTAGATTAGCTTTTAAATTATAACAACACTTGAATGCCATTCATTCAACTCACGCAAGTTGTGTCAAGACACGCACTGACCCTAGCATCAAGTCTAAAAAAGAACACAGCAGGTCATATAGAGGATGTTCCCTCCACCGCCCCCAACCATCTTCGCTTTTTCTGGGCGGGAGGTTATTTTTCGTTTCTTTCTTCTTCTTTTTTTTTTTTTTTTGATGTGTCAAGCGGACGGTGTACAAATTGGCTTCATTGTTATCTTGCATGTCCCGGGGTAAAAATTCGTACAATTGAGTTTTAAATAAAAATGAGGCAGGCGATATAGCAGCTACAATGCGAAAAGGAAACTCTCCACCCACCAGAAATAGAGGCAGCATCAGCTACCTGCCACACATCAGACTGTAGAAGTCGCTTAGAATACAGGAGAAGAGTGAAAAGAAGAGTCACTCTCACACAACACAAAAGGCAGGCGGCAGCAGCAACAGGAGCAACAACAGCAACAATGAAAATGGCAACAAAAACCTGTCTAACTAGAAACAAAACCAAAAGGCATGGGGCGCAACAAAAGCAAAATGTTAGGAAAAAAAACTGTAACGGAATGCTTTATAGTTTCCGCCATTATTTTCCCTTTTTGCAGTAACAGTTTTTTTTTGTAAAAATCCCTTTACTTCATCTTCTACGTTTTTCCCTTTTTTTGGACCACAAAACAAAACTCTGAGATTTGTATATTTTGCACTGCACGAATTGTGTCCAACAAATTTTAGACCAAACAACCAAAAAACAGAAAAAAAAACTCTGCCACACTGCATACAGAACACTATCTATGTGTGTACATATGTATATGCAACAGTAGGATAAAATATTATGTGGCAGTTGGGTGACTCCTGGCACCATGTTGAAAAGAAGTTGTCTACATGAACATCCTCATAGTTTTTGTTCCAGTTTTATGACTTGGCCAGTGCAAAATTTCTATGTAAAATTGATAAATGCTTACAGCTCAGGATAAAGTTATAAATAAATCTAATAAAAAATATGAGAAAAAAATAGGTAATAAAATATTACAAATTACAAGTGCCTTTGGATCGACTATGGAATAACAAAATGTTTATACACATCTTGCACTCGGAGTATGTTTTTTAACCAGATAGATTATTTAGTAAAGAAAAATAAAAATTTCTTTTTCATATTTGAATCGGACCCCTAGTATATAGTAGATAAATGATCACCCAAAGCCCCAGAAACACAAGAAATAGGAAATCAAATCTATTTCAATCTTTGTTTTAATCTTAAAACAATTAAATTTAGTTTCCATTTAAAAAAAAAAAAAATCTTCATGAGCAGAAACTTAATGCGGTCCCTTAATTTCATCTAATATTGACTTAAACATTCATACTTTAGCTTTTAATTAACAAGTAGGATTATACACACATATTTACAGTTTATTTTTTATTTTTACGGTGCTTTCCAATCTAGGATGCATTTCTTAGTTTGATAGTTAAAGTAACCCTCAATTAATCTGCAATTAATCTCAATAATATCATTGAGAATAATGTTAACTCTGTCACTAATAGCCTTCTCTTTAGTTCTTTACTATGTTTACTTCAAATTTTGAAATAGTTTTTGCTTTGCAATTTTGAAGTTTATCTTTTGTGTGCTTACTAAAATTAATCTCGAATCCGCTAACCTTCGGGGTTTGGAAAATGTTTTCGCTTAGCAAATGTTAAAAAGTTACTTTCATTCTTGTCTATCACTTTGGCATCAATGCTGAGGTAATATTTCATTTTAATTTGATATCCTAGACGAAACTTAGCTTCTACACAAGAGATAATGCAATAAACTTTTTCATAAGCATTTATGGAGTGCGTTCATAACTTTTGATTATGATTGATTTGCTGAACAAAAAAGCTAAAAAGAAACTTGTGTTTATATGTATATAAATATGAAGTACATTTTTGTGGTGAACTTTTTCAATTTGCTGCCATTGTAGTATGAAAGCGAATGGAGCCAATGTCCAGAAGAGACCGACCCCAGAGATTGAGAGATTGAGAGAGAGAAAGAGCGCGGAAAATATAGTTCGAAGCATCACACAGCAGGACTTTAGTTTTGGAGGGAGTTGTCGACATCGGTTGTTGGCAGCTGTTGATGTTGCCCAATGCCCAATGCCCAATGCCTTGTGCCTGATGCCTGATGCCTGATGCCTGATGGCTAATGCCTGATGCGGATGCCGTTGTTCATGTCAACGTTGGCAAGTTTCTACTTAGTTTTTGTTATGCATACCCTGTAATTTCAATGTGGCTTAAAGGTCATTTTGAAAGTCACCAAAGCAAGTTAGAATGAATCATTAAATAATTGCATAAAATAGAAACAAATAAATGCATTGATTTAAACTATATGAAAGCAATCAAAATTTAGTATATTAATTAGTCACTAAACTAAAGTTATGAGCTGAATCAAAAACCAGGGTATATAAATGTTGAAATAACAAAAAGTTTTGGGTTTTCTCTGTTCCTGCAAATGTCATTTTTGGGGCATTTCACGCTGATGGACATCATCAGGACCATGAGGCCAACAATATACCAACGTGTGGACGAAAAGGAACTAAAAGCTGACCCGCTGGCGAATTGGCGGCTATGACTCTGTTAGCATTTGGTATTTGTTTGTTTGTCTGTATATTTGCACGCCGCCGTCTCTTCTCTTTTCTATATTGCTTGGACAATGGCCGTTGGGTTTTTCACGATTTTGCCAGCTTAAAGTGCTCATTAAACAATTGAAAGTTACGGCAAAATACACTTTGTAAAAGGGGCCGTCACTCTACGCCACTTTAATCCTCTTCTTACACATTTATCAATTTTTCGTTAAATAATATTACATCTTATACCAAACAATTGAAAAAAGTGGATATGAAAATTGCTTAGCGCTTTGCGCATTTATTAATTGCCCTTAAACTTAACACTTAGAAATCCTTGATGGCTAGGGCTGTGGTGCCGGATCAGGCCAGATAATTTAATTGATATTTTGATTGGTCCTTTCGTTGGATTGATTGCCATCATTCTGATCATTTGGTTCTTCATCGTTTTCCATCAAATCCAGATCATCCATCATACCAAGGGCCAAAGGAATTAAACCATCGGCGCCTTCCGTATTCCTGAGTAAGATAACATTTATCTGTTGTTCCACATTAATATTATGCAAAAGGTCGTCGAGAAAACAGTCTGAATCATCATTGGACATAGGTGCATCTTTGTACTTTTTTTGGTTCACCATATTGATAAACGACGCCAAATAATTCTCTAGTGGTTTCTTTTTGATTTTTTGTATTGGTTTTTTGTTTCTTTTTTATTTTTTTTTTTTTTTGATGATTACTCCAAAAATATATTGAGCAAGTGATTTCTTTTCAAAAGTCAAACACAACTGATGATGAAAGAAATGTCGTTGCTCACTATGTTTAACTTTAATGTAATGTTAAAATTTCAGTTAGGGGCTTCACAAAAAAACAAACTTTTTCCCAAGCATGTCAAGTGCCAGACATGACCCAAGTTAAACTAATTATAAACTCAATGCCCTCAGAATAAGAACAAAAAAGACCATAAAATAAAACTAAAATAAAACTATGGTGAACAAACCTCCAAAATGTTGTCACCTGGTGCCCATGAATTTTGGAATAGTTTTACCTCCACCTCACACCATCCCTTAGCGTGTTTTATCTACCAACCGTCAAATGCGAGCAAAGTCAGCGCAAACTGTGGCCAAAGCTGTTTCCTGGATTACCAAAGCCCAGCCCTGAGCTCAGTCTCCCATGACGATGCCCATAATGACGATGATGATGACGATAATGCGACTCCTCTGTCCCACTTTCCGCCGTTACGCCACGCCCACTCACGCCACGCCCACTCACGCTGCCAGCAGCAGCAAACTTTTCTCTAAAAAGCGCAGCGAACAAAATGAAGCGCCTTTTAAGCAGCCAAACAGCATTTTCCTCTTCCCAAAAAAAAAGAAGAAAAATACATATAAAAAAATATAAAAGAAAAAAATAAAATAAATTTCGCGAATTTTATTTAAAAAAAAAAAAAATGAACGAAAAAAACATATAAAAAAAGATAACTGCAACGGAAGCACGTAAAATATTTGCATTTTTATTAAAAATTGAATAAATTGAGATGATTTTCTGCAGTTCCCTCTTGTTATCATTCTTACACCCTGTAAACTATAACCTAAGTAAAAGGGGTATACGAAAGATATAGATGTGAAGCTGCACTTATATAAGTAGTATTCCTAGTATTATTATCCTGATGATGATACATTCAATCATTTTTTAGCTTTCTTATTTTTAGCGATTTAAGCTAACAAATTGTCACATCCAATTAACGCTAAACAGTTTACACTTGCTGTTTCGCAACACTGGAAAACAGAAAGCAGTGTTGAGAAAAACACAAAAATATAAAATACATATGTCCTAAGACGTTTGGAACTTCGAAACGCATACTGATTCACATCCTTTTTACCAAGTTACAACCAACTCATTGTCAATTGTAATGACATAAGTTAGTTACTGTACTTATTTTATTAGGAAGTTTCTATCACAACTAATTAACAACTTTAGTTTCAATCAGAAAAAGTCCAATTACCAAAATAAGGCATTTACCATGGACAAAATGTGAACTAGGGAGCTAGTTCGATTAAAGCTAGTTTGATTAAAATCGATAAATTTGAAATCAACCCCTTTAAGTATAAAAATAAAATGTAAGAAGAGTTCACAAAAATACTCTATCAAAAGAAAACACTTTTTATGTTCCAAATTTAGTAGCACCTTAGTAGAAGGGTATATTAAAGTCGCTGCAATGAACATACCTATGTATGTAATGTATAAAGTGATTTTTGTGAGTTTTTTTAACTTTCATGGGAAAGTTTTGCCAGCATTAATAAAAGTTAATTTCGTTCGTTGCCTTTGCCGTATTGCCCCCGCTGACGTCTGATGTTTGAAATTCATAATTAAAAATAGTTGCAAAAATTTTTAGCAGCCTCCGTCGTTAGTGTGTGTGTATTTTATTTAATTAATTTTTTTTTAGACCAAAGGAAGAGGAACAACAAAAAAGACACACACACACACACAGACAACTTGCACAATTTTTGCTCTCCCTTTCATCTGCACATTGCTCATACGCCATGTGATGCCGATTTTCCAGCTAATTAGCCGCATATTCAAGTCAAGTGAATAAGACCGGATAAAACTAGGCATGGAAAACCAAACAAAAAAAAAAAAAAAAAATGAATGTTGAACCTGAACTTTTGTAAAATCTTTAAAAATTCAGTTTTTTTTTTATGTTCACTTTGTAAGTATCCTTATCAATCTCAACGTGAAAACGGCAATGTTCTTTAGAACGCGGTTAAAAGCGCTTTACGCAATGTTTTACTCCTTCATAACTAGACCAGAAGAATGGAAAGTATACACACTTGAACAATACAACATGTTTTCCATCTACGGAAACTGCACAGAAAACAACAACAGCAACTGGAAAAAGAACTTAACAAATAAAAAAGAGAAAAGGAATGATGATGATGATGAGGCCGAGGTTGAAACACTATTTTTTTTTTGGAAGCACATGCAGAACAAATCATTTTGGCATCCTTTCTGGTTAGTTGTTTCCTTGGTGCCGTACAATGTTTCAACTTCATTTTTGTTCTGTCTATATACATTAAGAGATATATGTATGACTATACACAAACATATGTATATACACACATGTACATATGTATGTACATATGTATATATAAATGCTTGTATATGGAAAAGTGCGTGCTTAGTTAGATTTGATTTGTATTTTGCACTTTTGGCTCAGTTTATGAGTTTTTGTCATAATTCCTCAAGGCAGTAGTCGCAATATAAACAAATCATAGCAATACCGTTAGTAAACTTTATGCTCAAACTTTTGTACGACAAACTTTCTTACCCATTTCGAATTCTGGACCTTGGGGACACATATATTCATATACTAATATGTATGTATGTATGTGCACATATATACATACATATATGCATCCCACATATGTGACCCATGAATTATGACTGACAATAAGCGGGTAGGAGAAAGCCTGGTTTAATTATGTTGGACTTCTATGATGACAAGATTAACTTTAACCACCCCCTCGTCCACCCAACAATGACAACAACAAGAACAGCAGCAGCAACATGTGTTGCCATCTAATGGGATTGGGTTATATTTTCTAATTACCTCTTTTTACTCTTTCGTTTAACACACATGCAAAATCTCAATTCATTTTGAAGAAAGTAGCTAACCTTCTTAAGCCATTTTCTCAGTCAGCTTGTCATGAATTACATGACCTGTCCTAGTGTATATAAGTTTCATCGTGTGAAATGTGTTAAGAAACAACTTCCTGGTTTTTTTGGTTCATTAAAAAGTTTCAATGTTTCTTCCATGTAGAGCCTGTTATGAATATTGTAAGTCCCGTGGAAAGTTTCCAACTGATGGCTGCCATCATCTTTCGGCTGCAGTTTTAATTAGCGTGCAAAATCAAACAAAGAACCTGCCCAACCCCAACCCTAACAAACCCACCCCAACCGTAGTAAAGGAACTTTTCTGGTACACATTTAATGAAACAACTTTTTACCTTCTTTCTCCGACTCTTTGCAGACAACCGGCTTTGGCGGCCTTCCAGACGTAACCGAACACTCAAATATACGCCGCACACTGTCCCGCCAGAATTCCATCTCGAACAGTGACTCCGGCGGCGAGATAGCCAGCATACAGAAATCCAAAGTGAATTTCGGCACAGCATTGGCCGGCGGTGCTGTGGTTGTTGGTGGTGATATTGTTGTTGGTCTAGATGCAAAGTCACCCACCTCGCCGGCAACATTGGCCGGTGTGGCTGCCTCTTCGTGCGGCAAGGTCAAGGGCAAATCTGGTCGCAAAGCAAAACAAAACTCTGGGGTCGGTGGCGGTGGTGGTGTTGGTGCTGCTGCTGGGCATAAAACAAGACGTGGCTCTTGGCTGGTGGCCCTCACTCTCGTTAGTGCCATTTGTCTACTGGCCATTGCAGCGACATTGGCCTATCAGCATTTTCTAATGTCGCCCAGCCGCAATTCCCATGCCCAAAGACTGAGAATCGTTCGACGCATTCTGCGTGAAGTTCCGCTTGTCGATGGCCATAACAATTATGCCTGGAATGTACGCAAATATGCCCACAGTAGCCTGGAGTTGCATCTGAGTCATGATTTGGACCACAAATCGCTGTGGGCGAGACCAGCGTGGGCGCAAACCGATATGGAACGCTTAAAGCAGGGACTTGTCGGCGTTCAAGTGTGGTAAGTATTTTATATTTTGAAGGAATCGGGATTAGGATAGTAAATAGAGAGCAACTGATTACATCCATTCCTTACCAAATTCATATATTTTCTAAAATTTTTCAAACGCTATCAATAATTTGTTTTTGTTTTAAACCATACGAGATGACTGAACTAAGTAACTTCCCGTTTTGATTTTAACTTTTTTAAAGTCTTCAATGAAATCAATTGGTTAAATGCTTATGGAAATAAAATCCTTATAATCATTTTTATGTAAGGATAACTCCTGATCATCCATACCGTACAAAGAACATTCTATTTTATTTGAAAATATAAACTTTAAGAATCGCCATTCACATTCACCTTTTATCCCAGATATTGCCAACTTATCAGACCATAGAGATAATTATTATAGAAGCAGCTAGTTATTTTCTTTTTATTTACATATCTTAAAATTTCTACAATCATTGAAAGCATTCTCAATGTTCAAATAGATAATGCCTTGGTATACAGGAGCATAAGTGCGAATTCCCCTTAGTGTACTGCCCCCACCATACCCGTTTTCATATTCATATATCTATAAACATATTGCATATACATATTTAATATGCCAAATGCAATTTGAAAGTTACTTTGGCCATTATAAACATGGTTGAGTGTGGGCGATGCCGAGCACAATGAACTTTGAATTTTAAATGCCATGATATGGCCATAAGCGATAACCAACAACAACAACAACAACAACAACAACAACTAGCAAGCAACAGCAAGGGAGAGAGAAACAGGAAGTAAAAGTACAAGAATAAGAACCGCAGTTCCTACATTGGTTCATCTGGAGTGCCTCTGCACTGCGCTGAACTGCACTGCAATGCAATCAAACAGAAACGAACAATAAAGACCACTAAAAATTAAATGCAGAGTTGGCGTAAAAGTTACGCTTTTGGATTGTACAAGTTTAGCAAAAAGAGGAAATTGTACCCGGTTTGTTGTGCTTTTTAGGGACGGTGGGAGGGGAGTGCAAAAGAGAGAGCATTGAAATAAAGTCAAGTCGATTGCCTATCAGCGCTTTTCCCCAACTGCAACTGTCTGCTGGCTGTCAAAAGTCGGCATGGAACTCTGTTACAAGACTCCATCTCCCATCTCCATTTTCAACCTTTCCACCTTCAACTTCCACCTCTGAAATTCATCCTCACTCTAAACGGATTCAGGCAGGTTGGCTGCTGATGATGCTGCTGCTGTTTCTGTTGTGGCCCAGTGCCAGTTGCCAAATTTTATTTTGCAGTCAAATTGTTGGCAGCTTCTGTTTTCTTTTTTATTTTTGTTTTTTATTACAACGTCTGCCTCGATTGGGTGTGCGTGGGCGTGGCACTTGTGTCTGACTGGCTGACTGTTGGTCAAAGATCTTTGGCTGCCTAGGGCTTGGGTTGCGGCAACGGTTTGATTGCATTTTTATAGGACTTTTCAATTTTCATGACGGTTTCAGCATGCTCCATTTACATTACGATGTTAACACTCCTATATGCACATGGAAAGAGTATCGAATTCAGAATATATGTACATATATCTCTTCTCTTCTCTTTGTCATTTTTAAATAAGTCACATATTTTATTTCTTTAGCAAGTTTCTTAAATATCATAGAAATATTTATTTTTTTTATCTTAGATTATATAAAATTTATCAGCAATCAGCTTTCCCTATATTATGTTTCTTTTTATTTTAATACATGAACATAGTCAAGTTACAATTTGATAAAAGCGGTCAGGACTATATATCATCGACTAACCTTTTTGTCACCGCCTTTCACCCTTCAACCTTCAACCTTTTTGCAGGTCGGCGTATGTGCCATGTGAAGCACAAGGCTTGGATGCTGTCCAATTGGCACTAGAGCAAATTGACATCGTGCGGCGCCTATCCGACATGTACAACCGGGAAACAGTGCTGGCGACCTCATCCCAGGACATTGTGGCTGCCCATCGGCGTGGCCTGTTGGCCTCACTGATTGGAGTCGAGGGTGGTCATACAATTGGTTCATCGCTAGGTGTATTGAGATCCTTCTATTCGCTGGGCGCGCGATATCTGAGTCTCACCCATCGCTGTGATGTGTCGTGGGCCGGATCGAGTGCATCGCCCATGGAGCAGGGTCTGACGCCATTCGGCAAAGCCATTGTACGTGAAATGAATCGTTTGGGCATGATGATCGATCTATCACACAGTTCGGATGCCACGGCGAGAGATGTCCTGCAAGTAACACGAGCTCCCGTCATATTCTCCCATTCGGCGGCACGCCAATTATGCAATTCAACGCGAAATGTGCCCGACGATATACTTCGACTGGTGGCTGAGAATGGTGGCCTGATCATGCTAAGCTTTGATTCGGAGGATGTGGCCTGTGGTCGGCAGGCCAGACTACAGGATGTTATCGAGCATATCAAATATGTGCGAACAATCGCCGGCATACAGCATATAGGGCTAGGTGCTGGCTACGATGGCATCGAATTGCCACCATTGGGTCTCGAAGATGTCTCAAAATATCCCGAACTATTGGCCGCCTTGCTTGAGGATCACAATTGGAGCGAAGAGGATGTGGCCATGTTGGCGGGACGTAACTTTTTGCGCATCATGGAGACAGTCGAAACGGTGCGAGACTATTGGAAACGAGCGGCCATTCAACCAATTGAACAAACAGAACCCCAACCCAAGACCCAATGCACGTATATGTCATCGTGACCCCAGGCCCAGGCTCAAGTCCAAATGCAGATGCAAATGCAAAAGCAAATGCAGATGCAAATGCAAATGCAGGCGCAAGCGCAGGTTAGAACGCGACGCGATGAGCCGTTCAATCATACGGCAGCCATGCTTACGGCGGATTCACAGATTTGGGCAAGAACAGGTGATGCAGGTGAAACTGCTGCTACCAATCGCACTGATATGGAACGAGATCGTTTAATCATGGCAGCATCGGCGGCTACAACATTTACTGTCAGCGGAGTACTTCAGTGAAGTGAAAAATTAAATAAGGTCTAATAAATAAGTGAAAACATTTTTTTTTTATGTATGTGTGTGTGTGAATGGTTACAAGCAAAACAAAAATATATATACATATATGCATACATATACAGACACACAAAGATAGATATTCAGCAGAGATTTTGGATCTTGGCTGAAGAATCTTTCTTAATCAAAAACAAAGCAAAAAACAAAGGTATTTATTAACAATCATTAAATACAGAATCTTATTTTTATTTATTTTTGTTTTTCCTATATAATGGGCAACCGAAATTTGATCATTTATTATATAAAATCTATCATCTATACTTACATAAATTTGTGAATATGTATTGGCTACAATGATGGCTCATACATATTGATAAGCTAATAAATAAATAATCCTAAATGGATTTATGCCAATGTTAGCTAATTACAATATTTTTCCCTCACTCTCTTGCTTTATCATCTGGTTTCTAATTCTTACTATTTTTCATTTGATTTTCTGTATGGACATAATTTATGCACAGTCACCATTCGGCGAACCGCAAGCCAAAATCTCTCTCTTAATATTCATATGTATGCATGTGTGTATGTATGTAGTATATGTATTGATTTATATACATATATACATATGTATACCTATATAAATACTTTTTGTTTGTAACTGTATAATAAATAATGAGGCAAATCAATGATTAACACTAATTATCGTTATTAAACGGGAACTATACTTAATCATAAATAACACACATGGACACATGGTAAAAATTAAGCTCTGCAAATCCCTACACATATAGCTCTCTATCAAAACCAAGCAAGAGTAAAATATACAATTAAAACAAAAAAACAAAAAGACAAAAACAAAAAGTAAATGTGAACGAAAACGAAAACAAATTAAATGTCTTTTTTTTTCTGTGTTAGGTTAGTTGAAATAAAAACAAAAACCAAACAAAAAATGGCAATGACAAAAAGAGAAAACCAAAATCAAAAACCCAAAAAAATAATGTTCGTATATATCGTACATATATAATATTAATCCATACGTATATATACTTATACATATATAAAATCCAATAAAGTAAAATCAAGATGAGAATACGAATAGAAGGACACGAATACACACACATTTCCATAAAAATAAATCGAAACAACAAAAAAAAGAAAAAAAGTTAATTGAACGATTGTCTATTATTTATGTTGGACTTTGCTGACATGTATGAAATTTAACTTTTATTTAAAGCGAACTTATTCTATCCATATATCCGCAACTGATGTCCAATGCGCTGAAATGTATGCTATGGATTTTTGTACAGTCTAACCAGCCGCTTTTTTCCAATAAAATACTTCTAGCTCTTATAGCCATATACGTAAGTTCTGGATGGTTTTTGAGCTTAGGTGTAGTTTTGATCAACTTTTTCACGGAATTTGGTAAGAACAGAGTTATACCTATTTTTGGTAAGTTTACTTTCAAGTGCATAAATGAAGTAACTTGAAGTATAAAAAACTAAGGCAAGCTTCTTATAAATAAAACAGTAAGTGTTTCACACAGATACACACAGATGCCATGAACGCATTTTATACTGTTGTGCGAGGCCATAAAAAACCGTTAAGTGGTCGTAAATCAAAATTTTTGCTAGTCTGCAAAAGTTCTCTAAGAGTTTTGTTGGTTTCTTTTTCTATTTTTTTGGTGTTTTTTTGTTTTCATTTTTTTTTTTTTTTTTACTACTTGGCTTTTCTATTTATTTTGCCACAAAAGAAATCACAGCTCAGAGTTTCTTTCTAGTACCCGGAAATTGAGCTTTCTCCCTGGCATTCTTTCTCTCTCTCTCTCTCTCTCTCTCTCTCTCTCTCTCTCTCGGTATCAGTCTCTGTTTCCCTCCATCACTTTTTCGCTCTCTCTCTCACTCAGTCGCTGTCTCTCTTTCTAACAATTGTGTTCATTTTCAGTCCATTAAGTTTTGCTTAAAATTTAATGAAAACTTTTATCCAACAATATCCGCTAACGACAATTCTTTCGTTTTGACTGTCTCGTTCTGTCTTTGGCCCCTAAGGTCCTTAACGGGTCCTGGCGCCAATGCCATCAAAAAGTCTCTGATATCAATGTATTTTTTTGCTATTTTGTTCGTTTTTGTTTACAAGTTTCACTTGTTTTGATTGCCAACCAACACCAACATCATTCCCCACTCGTGCCACCTTCTATAAACGGAGTCCTCTTTCCGATCCCCGACCATCTTCTCGTAGGTTGCCTCATCTTATTCTTTATTGTTGTTACTGCTGTTCCAGCATAATAAAGACACTAATTGTTTGTGTATTTTGACAAGTTTATTTTGGCCATTTAATTAGTCAACAATATAAACTTTGCCTGAAAATATGCAATAAATGTGGAACGAGGGCTAATCTAAGAGTATAAGTTTTCCCTTAGAGGATTATGTTGCCCAAAGTTGTGACATTCGATGGCGTTACAATAATGGTTGATCTGAAATTTAATTGGATTGGTATGATTCTTTTTGCATTCATTTTGTCAAATTTAAACTGCAAAAATTTATGAAGGTTTTTATTCAATAAATGCATAATCCCAGTACAAGCTAAAGCAATCATTATTTGTTTTTAATTTTCCAATTAATAACATTAAACACTACACACACATTGATCAAAAATTTTAAGCAAATAAATTCAACTCTTGAGGTGATCTTAATTACTTTTAGGCCTTAAATAAATACAATTGAAAGATTAAAAAGTGTTAAGTAGCTGTAGGCCTTTTAACCATATTGATAAACTATTAATTGATTTAATGTTTGTGTTGAATGTTTTTGGCGAATTCTCACATAATGCTAAACACAATGTCGATTTATATTTTGAATTTTTTTTTTTTTTTCTCATTTCGCCCATGATTAAATTTCAGCTATTAAATATAATTACCAATTCAGTCCCTGAGGACACGTTAATGTTAACATTTTCTGGGGGGCATTAAAGTACTGCCCATTTAACGACATCGCATTGCATTGTCATTAACACTCCAACGACAATGTCGATGTCGTTGTCGTTGTCGTAGTCGAAGCCGATGCCGAGCCAATGCCAACAGTGAAACAGTCCGGTTTCAATTTCCTCATTTAATTTCGTTTCATTAAAAATGTGAACAAATTTCAAGCAAAAGCCATAAACAATACTGTGAAAGTTGATGGTGAAAATAATGCCTGATGACATTCATAATGAGGCACCGAAAATGCTGTAGCTGTTGCCTGGAATTGTCCTTGTTGATAAGTTGCAAAATTCCCGACTCCCCAACCCCCCTCGTCCATCCCTCTCCTTAACATCATAATGCCAACGCTTCATGTAACCGAAATTTGCGCTCCATAGAGCGCATCATAAATCCTAAGGGAAGTGAAATGGCGTCCATTTCGCCTCTATCGCCCCCTTATAGCTCACATTAAATGTCTATTCTATGATGTTCCGAGTGAAAAGAGGATAGCCAAAGGGGGTTTTGTGTTCTGCGAAAATGAATTATATGCCAACTAAATATTCGAATTGAGTTGAGCTTGTTGCTTGTTGTATTTTGCCACATATTCAGTTTTTGGAATCTCATATAATTTAATTTCATGCTGCATTTCATAGTATAATAAAATTTAATTATCAAATCCAGATTGCAGATAGAGCACAAAATTTTTGCACAAATATTGCACAAAATTTACTTTTGCTTTGCTTTCGACAAGCTGACTTGAATAAAATAAAATTTAAATAGTGATTGTACGTTTTATGCAACTACAAGAAGTTGTTTCATTTGTATCATCATAATGATAACTATTTTGTACTCTTTCATTCAATCGGTTTGCAATAGGATATTTAAAGAGTCGGGTTTTCTTAAATATATTCTTAATAATTTCTTGTTCAAAATATCTATGAATAAATATACTAAAACATGTTCAAATATACATATGTATGTATGTGTGTATATGTTGTTTCGACTTTATCTTGGAGAATGTCTGGCTGGCTGGTGGGTTAATAGTTGTTATTTTCCACACTTTACCACGCAGCGTATGTGTAATGAAGTTATTGATTTGCCACTGTAACTGTGAATATTTGCGGACTTGTATGTGAGCGTGTGTCTGTATGTATGTATGTCTCTATATGTAGAATTCATGTCGAAGCCACTTAATAGCAAATGGGCAACAGATGGCACTTGTAAGCCTCTCAGTTCGTATGGCTTCTCGTTTTGGGTCCAGCCATTTTGACCATTTGTCAGTGTCAACTTGATAGCTCGTCACGTTTTTGGCCTACCCACAAGAACAACAACATATACAAAGTAATGTCCATTATCCCCATTTTTTTTTTCCTTTCTAAATAAAACTCCGAAAAAGGTCCAAAAACACTTATACAGTCCACATGATGCTTGGGACTTTACATAATTTTTAGCCACATTTGAAATTTAAATTTTAAAACGAGATTTACCAATCCAATGCTCTTTGTCTTAAAAACTAAATATAATGCAAATGTCATCTTACATTGGGCATCAAATCAAACAATAAAAATAAAACCAAGTTTAAAGAGCGATCTAAAAGGTGTTATGCTAAAAGAAAAAATATGTCTCCCCAATGAATTTGGTATATCAATATTGTACCGAATAAAACAAATACAAAGTATAAAACTTAATTTGTTTTAATTTAATATACTAATACGCATCTGCTCCAAATTTTACTTTGCCCATGCCTTGTTTATAGCCTTAACTATTCTTTTAATAGTATGAAGTACTTTCACGCCATAATTTTCTTCTAAATGTCCCCTCTATGTCGTCTTCGTCATTTGGTTAACTAAGTGAACATTCTGGACATATATGGATATTTTTTATACTTATATATAACAATTGCATAACAGTGTATGCAAAAACAAATTCAATGTGGCTTATTAATTTACATATTCCTTTGTGGGGCTTATAAAAACTTTTAATTAAATGAAAATGATAATCACAAATGTATTTACGTTCAGATAAATTTTAATTTGTTTGCTATTTACGGCAAACATTTTATGAAATGCACACTATAAGCCAGCAGTCATGCCTTTACATTTAACTGTTTTTTTTTTTTTTTTTTTTTTTTGCTGTTTTTATAGTCATGCCCAGATTATATAGAAGAGAATACTTTTTAGTTGTTGCAGTTGCAGTACGTGGTTGGATTCGTAGTTGCTAAATTGGATTACTTTATTACGTGTACGATATGCGAATTGAAAATGCATTCCCTAGCTTAACTGAACAAAATTTAAATTCGTATAAAAAAAAAGAAATAGAACCATTCGAGTTTTATGGCTTTCCAGCATTTTTGTATATTGATATATTAAAAATCGTTTGTTTTCATGTTTACGAAAAAATAATAATTCGATTTTTAAGTAACATCATTCATCGAACCAGATCTACACATAAACTTTGTGTTATATTAATACTTAAATTTTTGTCGATCATTCAGGTAACGAGATTGTCCAACAATTGTATAAAAATCGCCCTTTGTCATTTTCGAAAAGTTAACACTTCTTATACTTATGTTTCATCAACCGGAAATTTTGTATCTTCATCATTTTGCTTATCGTAGTATACATTTAGATAAGCCTAAATCCTTGTAAAATGCTCCAGTGCCGGCAAATTTTCACAAAGAACTTCATTGAACTCTAGGCCAGGAACTTCAATACAATTTGCTACAAATTTTTGAAACATTTTTTTGATTTTTGATTTTTTCAAAATTATAATTACCTTCACAAGGACCGCGACTAACTCTGTTTGCCCAAGCTTGAAAGCAAACTAAAAATATTTAATCAATTTTAATTGATGAGGATCTCTTTTTAAGTACATTAACACATTCGGCATTGATTGATGGTATCAGAAATTGATCACTGGGTACATATTAAAAGATCTGCTATAACGAGTGTTGTATAGGACTGTAATAAGCTTCTCAAATATATCTAATTTAATATCAAATATTTATATTTTCATTTGTTGAGCCTCATTTCCCATAAATATGCGCTGAAAAAATTCCGATGCACTGCTTAAAATTATTTTGTGAAAACTAAAAGGCTTCTTTTCGACCATAATTATACAATCCGCAAGATTATTATTCTCAAACAGACTCTGGAATGTAGGACATAACCTAGTAGAAAATGCAAAATATATAATTAAAATTTTGTTACATATTAATGCAAACTAAACTCTTTGGGACTTTAAGACAGCTGAAGAGGAAAAAAACAGATGTCAATTTGTATAATAGATAAATTTTGTTTCTTTTTTTCTTGTTATAAAAAACAGAAATTTCTTTTTACACATTTTAGTGACGTAAAAAGAGATTAAAACAGAAGAAATTGTCAGTTAGTGGTGGAAAACTATCGATGATACTATCGAGGTTCCGTTTTTGTAATTTTTACACCACAATCGATAGTTTACGTGCATGAGCATGAAATTATATAATTGTAAGTGTATAATTACAAATCGTCTAGATATAAAATAAAAAAATGTTTTGAAATTGCTTAGAATTTAAGCTTTATTAATCGATAATAGCGATTGGTGCCACTATACACGGCTAGATTTATAGAAAAATGTCACTCTAGCACTATAAATATTGCCACCTTTTCATATTTTTAAATACAACATGAATAAACTGCAAATAACTGTTAAAATTTTTGGAAGTTTTTAAAAATTGTGGAAAATAATAGTAGCTTTTGACTCGATGCTGGTTACACCAAAGTAGACGACTTACATTATTTCAAAATGTCAAATATTATGTTACACAAAAGTTTACCTTTTATTACAATGATATTTTTGTCTTTAAAATACTAAATGCAAGCCAGAAAAAGGGAAATCAATGAACTTAAAACAACCCTGATCTTTTAACCATAGAGATTTTAGAATTTTAGTAAAGATTAATAACCAAGACCAATTCATATTTGTGGCTCAAACAAATGCAGAATACACTCACATACACCCACACTCACACAGAAAAGGACAATATTATACCTAACTATGTACATGCCTGTAATCCCAAGCAACTTAAGGACATCAATTACAAAATGCAAATAGTACAAGGGACAATACGAACATTTTCGTGGCATCCAATATGATAATGATGCCTAAGGGCTAACGCCCTCTCCACCGCCCCCCATCCCTGCCGTCATGTTGATCTGCACTTTTGGCACTCTACAATTTTGTAATGTCATTTCTATACCAAAAGCTTACAAAACCCAAAGCAATTAGGGAATTTGCAAAATTTTCTCATTCCCCCATTGCCTTGCCTCCCTACTAACTCTTGTCCATTTCTATCGATGCCACTCGACCAAATCAAACCAAACCAGACCAAACCAAACCAAACCAAACCACATAATGTACAAAGCAAATAGACAGACAGATTTACAACACTTGGAATTCTGTGATGGCAATGCATTGGTTATATTTGCCAGGCAAATAGCAGTCAATTATGAGAAATTGTCTTTAATAATTTTGTAATAATTCATTATACATATTGACATTTGGTTAGATTATGATGACTTCACCCACACCACACTATCGTGAGTAGCAATGGAAATATATACAAATGTATAATGCATAATATAGTATAACATTAAATTGACCAAATTACCAATTAGAACAGCATGCTGATTTTTGGCCGCCAGCAAAATGGTTAGGTAAACTAACAGGAGGAACAAAGGCACATTAGAAACAAATTTTATGGCATTTTAGCACACAATATTCATCTTCTAGAGGTTGGCATAATGAATATTAAGAGCCAGCCAGTTTACCTGGATTTTTGAGAGTTTGTTCAGAAAAAACTACATATTTGAGATTTATTTCGGATTCTCGCATAACATCCAACATTTTTAGCAATAGGAGAAACCCGGAATACACAGTGTGACCGTTCTAGCATTTTTTTTGGCATTATTTTGCATGCAACAAAACTATGTTGACTTTTCCTCAAAAAGCATTGAAAATTATAAACCAATTAGAATATTAAACAAGATACTAAAAATTAATTCTTGATAAAGTCGATCTAAGCAGAACTAAGAAATCTTTTTTTTAACAACGACGCATCCGAAGATGAAGTCTTACGTCGTAAAGTCGTTACGATGAGTTGACTACTTTGTTTTATTTAAGTAACTACATTTTCCTGTTGCATTTTTCAAAATTTAATCATCCTAATAAAAGCCTTTCTAAAATCAAGGAGTTCAAACTTAGGAAATGCATTTACTTATTATTTTCATCTCTAATACAGTTTACATATGTACGATAAAGGCAAAGGGTATTTCCAGGCCGTTCTATTAAAATATATGGTTTTATGTTTTATTCTTACATATTTTACATGAAGGTTTTTGTGTTAAACAAATGGGCAGACAAATAATGACGCTTTCTATTCTTATGTCTTTCTCTTTGTCGCTGTCTTTCTGTCTCTGTGCCTTGCCATCTCCCTCACTGTCTATCTATCTGTGTAATATTAAGCTTTGCGTTGTGTTTACAACAAGAAATTGATTTACTTTTACTTCGAGCCAATTTGGCACGCTCATTTAGACCCATACAATGGCATCTAGCAGGACGCACTCGTAATTAAGCGTCCAGTGTCCTTGTCCCTTGAGTGTAGTTAATGCTTAGGATGCCATAAATTTGACTTTTGTTGTAGTAGTTTGGTCCTTGTATAACTGTTTGTGCACAAGTATATATATATATACATATGTACATGTGTACGTTCGTACGTACGGATACGGATATTTATGAGTGGAAGCTGCATTTGTCAGGTAACAACAGGAGATGTAAACATACAAAGATGCTTAATACTGGATTAAGATCATTACAATGAATTTAATTTCTTCGAAATATACCAAGAACCAAAAAATTTCAACCATTCTTAATGAAAATATACAAATTCAATTCGATTTCAGGTGAAAAGTTTTATTGTATACATACATACATACATACATAGCAAACACGGACTCATTACATTGGTTAGCATTAGCTGGGGATTAATTGTACATGTTGGTCCAGGGAGTTAAGTTATCTCAAGTCTTGAGATGCCAAAATGCCGAAAGCAGTAAATCGCTGTTTGCCCTTTTCTTTGCACAATCTGTGGTGGCTAGTAGAGGGCGGCAGGGCGGTGGGGATGGGTACATCGACGAAGGCAACTTGGATTTTCATTTTCCCATTTAATTTTATTCGTTTTTTGCTCTTTTCTTTTTGCCTTTTATTTAGTTATATATATATACATATATATATATATATATGCTGTCTTGTGCTATTTCCTCTCTCTCTCTCTCCCCCGCCCTTGTGCCTGTCTCTGTCGGGCATTTGGCCATAAAAACGCTGATTGAACTGTATGGGTGTTCTCTTTCCTGCTGTTTGCTACAATTGCACTGGGTAATCTGATGCTATTGGATTTGGACCAAAAATGAACCAGAGAGATAGAGAGCAATAAAAGTGTATTAATTAAAAATAACAACAATAGAAGAAGAAAACAAGAAAAGAACTCTCTATTATGTGTAGATTAAAGATAATCGTAAAGTGATATCTTTTCTAACTGCATTAACTATATAAAAATCATTCAATGTCTTTGATATACCCTTGCAGGTAAGCAAGTTTTAATCTATTATTCTAGAACCCCATAAGGATTGTGGTAGTGAGTCCTTACCAAGAAGTATAGACTGGTTATGCAATACAATATTGAAGGTCTTGCGCAATCCGTCATATTGTTAATCTTCAGAACCATTTTAAGGATGTAGATCGTTTCTAAGCAGTGGAAGACGGCAGTGATTCTAATGTATAATGATGCATAAAAATGAAGAGCTATTGGCCAAAAGGTCTCCAGTCTTTATTAGTCATGGCAGAAATTAATGAAGAAACGAAATACCAAAATTGTTAATGAGGGCCGTATCTTAGCGTATCCCTAGTTGAAATTTCAAGTGTATAAAAAGTCAAAAGAAATCAAACGTATCAACTTTATGGGTTATCAATCTCATGGAAAATTGTCGTTATTTTTCCGATCGGTCTCTGTTTCATTTGATTCAAGATAAATTCTTTTCCAGCATGCGAATTCTGCTCAAGGACTTTTGAAAACACGAAAATCAATTGAAATGTAATTGAATTGCAAACACTTGAGAGCCAAAAAACCGCTGAGGAAACGCATGAATATTTTACGTGAGCGATTTTCGAAGGCGTAAAAGAAAAAGAAGAAGAAGAAGATGAAAAAAACGAAGAACTCTCCAGAAATCCTTTTACCCAAATTACCCACAAAATATGCAAAAGCGAAAAACAAATATCGCATAGGGAGCATAGGGGAAGGTCGGATTCAGTGACGGTGACGGTGACAGAAACGGAGTTGGAGTGGCAGAGGGAAAGTTCAAAATATTCATTTGGCTTGTGGCAACGCAACGCGTATAAGTGAAGTGATGACGACGAGGACGACGAGGACGACGGAGATGGAGCACGTACAAGCACATATACACGTAGTCGTATACGTAATATGTAGACGTATACGTATACGTATAGATGAGCGTATAGAGAGTATTCGTCATATGCCGACAGGACACAGACTCGAGCAATTGGCAAAAAAAAAAAAGAAAAAAAATAAATTCGAATGGAACCAACACTCAAGGCGACTCGCCGCCTTGCCAACAATTCGAAAAGGAAACGGAAATGTAAGCGATGGAAACGGCAAAAACGAATGAGGAGCGAAAACATTGGCGTGGTCATGCATGAACAGTAAATGAAGGCGGGATGCAGGGCGTCATTCGAGGTGGGCTTTCAGTTCGGCCATGTCGTGTGTCCATGCTGGAGGCTCCTCAAATATGTGTAAGTGTACGTTCAAGTGTACATACATACATATATATCAAAATATATATATATATGTATATGTATATTTGTGTGTGTTTCCGCCGGATGCGTTGCGAGTGCACGAACGCGCGCTGGCTTTTGCTTACAAACGTTTTGCCAGTAGAAAAAACAAATTAAGTGACTTTCAGGCGAATGAATTTTTGAATTTCTCCTTCATCCATGATCTACGGCTTGGTCTATGCGTATCCATTTCAAAGTAGACAGCTCACTAGCTGTCTTTGCGGCTTCGTAATTGCAAATTCAAGGCATACATACTTCATGAATGATGATACCAAATGAGAAGAAAATAAATTCCACACACACACACACACACACACACACACAAATTCCAATTGGATGCTAAATATAAAAAACGCCTCAAAGTTGATTAAAAGTAAAAAAATAACTCCAAGAGACCTCAACAATGCAAGGTAAAGAAACACAAGATATTTTTAAAGTCTAACTGGCAAAAATTTCATAATAAGTGAACCTTGAACGGCTTCAACAATTGGGAAGCCTTTATTTTCATCATTTTTTTTTCACCAAGTTTCCACAAGAGGCCTTAAAAAGGGTTTCATCTACCACACAGGGACAATCAGACAACCCACCAAGACCAGGGGTCGGCTCTTTGGGTGAAAAATTGGGGTCCTTGAGTTTTAAACTAGACACAATAAATTTTAAGATTTACATTATTTCAAGTAAAGTTTATTTATACTAAGTTTAGATATTCTACCTGAATTATCTAAGCAAATAGGTCAAACTAAATGCTGAATTGTTTGAATTTTTTTTTTTGTAATAATAGTAATAATAATTTATATGAATATGATAACTCCTTCCTTGAAAGCCCACTACTATACAGATAAAAAATGTATGATTCGACGAGTATCAAAAAACTTATTTTTTTGGGAACTTTAAATTTTTGCAAATTTACTTATTGACTCTAGGAATTTTTGCTAAAATTTAAAAGTGTCAAACAGACAAGTGATATACCGATAATCGATGTCGAGTATATCACTTATCTACACTTATCTGTAGATCGCTTTATTATCATTATTTTGAAATTTATTCGCCCCTTCATTATTATAGAAAAGGTTAAAAAAGTTATTTTGATGTTCAAATATTTATACCCAAATATGTATAAAAAATTCTTGGAATGTATCTAGTGGATACGAATAAGAGATATTATATGTATGTACAATAAAAAGAGTTGTTACTTTGCCATACGCTGCAAAAAAAAAATTAGTTGTAAACAAAATGTAAAGAAAATGTATTAAAAACAAAAAAAAATATAAACACACACACACACAGACACATAGACAGCACTGTAGAAAACGACAAGCTGGTCCTTTTGAATGAATGTCTTGTTTCAATGTAGATGCTCATACCTTCCGTGTGTTACCTGTACAGTTAGTAATTCATTTTTAATATTTTCCTTATGCATATTTGCATGAGTCAGTGCTGTTTGTCTGTCACTCAACGTTTCTGAATATCCTTGCGTATTTTATTTTCCTCAACTTCAACTCGAATATGCCATTACGCACCTGTGTGTGCGTGTGCGTATCTGTATGCGTGTGTGTGTGTGTATGTGTTTGTATGTGGCAGGAAGAGAACGGGTAGACAAACGTTTCTTCTTCATCTGCTTCTTTTTCGTCGCCTTTGGCAATATTGTCATATTTCCCGAGATAACAACCAGGCGGCAGATGGACAACTCGACAGCTAGACTGCCAGCGCCATACAGAAATATCCTTTTCTTTACATGTGAATGTGTTGGTATGGTTGGATGTCGATGACGATGTCTATGGAGATGTAGATGGCGATGATGACGACGATGACGATGCTACTGCTTCTGACTTTAACATCTTCCGTTGGGTAATGTTTTTTCCCATACCCCCTCCGTCTCTCTCTCTCTCTCTCTTTTTCTTCATGTTTCGCTTACAGCTGGCAAAATGCACTTTGCAAACTTGTTGATAGTCGTTCAGGTACAACGAAACGTAACGAAAGTATGTTAAGTGTGCAACTTGCATTCGTGTTACTTTAGTGCCCCCCAAAAAAAAAAAAAAACAAATAGTACAAAGGAAACTGCAAAAATAATATGTAAATGCATACAAATTCGTATAGGTAAATCTATTAAACCGGTGGGAAAGTTTATATACCAGGAACAGGAACAGCATGCAACCAATAGGGAAATTAGCTCTCTTCCATTCACATATCCTGTCGTGTCAAAGCGAAAGATGAGTGCTGGTTAGCGAATTCGGAATGCGAATGGAATTTGCGTGTTTGACACGTTTAAATGATGGAAATGGAGTGGATTTTGTAGAGCTGATGATGTGTTGATGATTAGTTAGAGAGCCCCTCCTACCGCCACCCCCCGCACAATTCGCGATGGACTTCTGGTACTCATGATTAATGATTCGTTTAGAGTTTGAGATAGGAAATTGGAATGCGGCACTTGCAAAATTCAAAAATAAAGAGGTATTTATACAGTTTGTTTTAGAGTAACATAAAAGTCGTCCAAAACACAAATTGCTCTTGTCTCCAAAATACTTAGCTTCAAAACTTTTGTTCTAAAATATTGAAATTCTTTTTCCAGACTGAAAAAATTAAAAGAACTAAGAATAACACTGTGTAAATCATAGCCCCAGGATATTTTTGTTAATATAAAATTTGAAATAAAAATCAAATTTTTGTATGCCCAGGGCGTACATAATCTGGATATTCGATTATAATCTTGATATTCGACTATAATCAATTAAACTTATAATTGTCATTTTCATCAAGATGCCAGGGACAACATTGTTTCAAGAGTTGTATAAATACTGGGCCAACTCACCGGTTTTCTCATTCAGTAACTTTCTTCTGTTTGGATAACAACTGAATCATTTTTTCCTTATTCCTGCAACAGCTTTAATAGATGTTTCATAATTTCCTTTCCCTATTTAAAAACATATCATCAAAACATTTTTACTTTCCTAAAACAAAAGAGGCTATGAGTACCACTAATTCCGTATTTAAATAGCCACATTTTCCTTGTTTGAAAATTACAATCAACATTTACCCATGGTGTCAATTAATTAACGATGACTTTTCCACATTAACTGATTTTTAAACGATTTTCCTTAATATTTACTAAAGATACATATATAAATATGATTACCTCAATACACGATTAGAGTCTTTCCATTTAGGCATATCTTGGTTCATGTCTTAGAATTATATGCGTAGCAGTGCGTTAAGCCAGATGATACATCGGATAGTGCAAATTTTTATAATGATTTTTTAAAAATATTTTTCCTTAAACAAAAACTATTATAATTTGATTACACACAGCAATCCACAAAGGCAACATAGCCATTATTCGTTTCTCTTGGTTTGTTGTATTCGCTTTGCATTTTGAATCACAGCAAAATACCCCTTTCCTTCCTTTTCCGGACAAATTATATATAAATTTGACCAGCTATCAACCTTTCATTAATCAGCTTTACAATATCTAAGTTAGTTAGAAAGGCTGGTTTTAGTATATATGTTATTATATAATTCAAAGGTAAATATTTACTATAGTTACTCGGGCCCAAAACGCGCCTTAACTACATAAATTTGGTATCAAACGAAAGAGAAAAATTCCACGAGCACGACCTCAGGTGCGCCTTGGCGATTTATTTCGTAGTTTTTGTGTAATTAACAAAAGAAAAATTATGTTTTAACGGGATTCTAGCTAAAAGTAGCTTTTTACGGCTAAAAGAAGCTGTCAAATTTTGAGATAGTGTTGCCAGATGCCAAATTTCGGATATTTGAATACGCGGGATTTTTAAAACTTTTGTTCGCGCTATTCTCAACAAACGAAAATATTGTTGAGTTTACAATATTTCTTGATTTTAGAAAACATATATAATTCAGAATACAATATTCAGAATAAAATATTTGGCTGCCAGGGCGGTCAAACAACGCGCCAAATAATAAATAGCGTTTGCCAACACTAAAATCTAGCTTTAGTCGATTTTTTCACTTTTCAACACTGAAATCTCGAGTAGCTTAAGTAAATATTTACCTAATTCAAAATAAAAGTTAAATTTTAGGATGCCCAACGCAAAGGTTCTTATCGATATCACTTCCTTTTTGAGGTATCGAAAATAATCCATCACTAATAACAGTGCTTAATTCGTCCAATTTCTACCGAGTGATATATTTTAGTATTATCGATTGTAATTATCGATAGCAATATTAGTGTGGCATAAACCTTCAAATTTTCATTTTCATCAAGTTGTCATGGAGAAATCTGTGTCAAGAATTGTATAAATACTGGGACAACTCACAGGTTTTCTCATTCGGTTACAGCCTTCTGTTTGGATAGCAACTGAATCATTTTTTCCTTATTCCTGCAAAAGCTTTAACAGATTTTTCAAAGTTTTGTTTCCCTATTTAAAAACATATCATCAAAACATTTTTACTTTCCTAAAACAAAAGAGCCTATTATGCCAAGAAATTCATTATTTAAATAGCCACATTTTCCTTGTTTTAAAATTACAATCACCAATTATCTATGGTGTCCATTAATTAACGATGACTTTTCCACATTAACTGATTTTTAAACGATTTTCCTTAATATTTACTAAAGAACTATATAAATATGATTACCTCAATACACGATCAGAGTCTTTCCATTTAGGCATATCTTGGTGCATGTCATCTCTTGTAGAATTCGTGATTTAACGACACTTTTCCACATTATGATTTTTAAACGATTTTCCTTAATATTTACTAAAGAAGTATATAAATATGATTACCTCAATACACGATCAGAGTCTTTCCATTTAGGCATATCTCGGTGCATGCCATCTCTAGTAGAATTCGTGATTTAACGACGACTTTTCCACATTATGATTTTTAAACGATTTTCCTTAATATTTACTAAAGAACTATATAAATATGATTACCTCAATACACGATCAGAGTCTTTCCATTTAGGCATATCTTGGTGCATGCCATCTCTAGTAGAATTCGTGATTTAACGACACTTTTCCACATTAACTGATTTTTAAACGATTTTCCTTAATATTTACTAAAGAACTATATAAATATGATTACCTCAATACACGATCAGAATCTTTCCATTTAGGCATATCTTGGTGCATGCCATCTCTAGTAGAATTCGTGATTTAACGACACTTTTCCACATTAACTGATTTTTAAACGATTTTCCTTAATATTTGCTAAAGAACTATATAAATATGATTACCTCAATACACGATCAGAGTCTTTCCATTTAGGCATATCTTGGTGCATGCCATCTCTTGTAGAATTCGTGATTTAACGACACTTTTCCACATTAACTGATTTTTAAACGATTTTCCTTAATATTTGCTAAAGAACTATATAAATATGATTACCTCAATACACGATCAGAGTCTTTCCATTTAGGCATATCTTGGTGCATGCCATCTCTAGTAGAATTCGTGATTTAACGACACTTTTCCACATTAACTGATTTTTAAACGATTTTCCTTAATATTTACTAAAGAACTATATAAATATGATTACCTCAATACACGATCAGAGTCTTTCCATTTAGGCATATCTTGGTGCATGTCATCTCTTGTAGAATTCGTGATTTAACGACGACTTTTCCACATTATGATTTTTAAACGATTTTCCTTAATATTTACTAAAGAACTATATAAATATGATTACCTCAATACACGATCAGAGTCTTTCCATTTAGGCATATCTTGGTGCATGTCATCTCTTGTAGAATTCGTGATTTAACGACGACTTTTCCACATTATGATTTTTAAACGAATTTCCTTAATATTTACTAAAGAACTATATAAATATGATTGCCTCAATACACGATCAGAGTCTTTCCATTTAGGCATATCTTGGTGCATGCCATCTCTAGTAGAATTCGTGATTTAACGACACTTTTCCACATTAACTGATTTTTAAACGATTTTCCTTAATATTTACTAAAGAACTATATAAATATGATTACCTCAATACACGATTAGAGTCTTTCCATTTAGGCATATCTTGGTTCATGTCTTAGAATTATATGCGTAGCAGTGCGTTAAGCCAGATGATACATCGGATAGTGCAAATTTTTATAATGATTTTTTAAAAATATTTTTCCTTAAACAAAAGAAACTATTATAATTTGATTACACACAGCAATCCACAAAGGCAACATAGCCATTATTCGTTTCTCTTGGTTTGTTGTATTCGCTTTGCATTTTGAATCACAGCAAAATACCCCCTTCCTTCCTTTTCCGGACAAATTATATATAAATTTGACCAGATATCAACCTTTGGTAAATATTTACTATAGTTACTCGGGCCCAAAACGCGCTTAAACTACATAAATTTGGTATCAAACGAAAGAGAAAAATTCCACGAGCACGACCTCAGGTGCGCCTTGGCGATTTATTTCGTAGTTTTTGTGTAATTAACAAAAGAAAAATTATGTTTTAACGGGATTCTAGCTAAAAGTAGCTTTTTACGGCTAAAAGAAGCTGTCAAATTTTGAGATAGTGTTACCAGATGCCAAATTTCGGATATTTGAATACGCGGGATTTTTAATACTTTTGTTCGCGCTATTCTCAACAAACGAAAATATTGTTGGGTTTACAATATTTCTTGATTTTAGAAAACATATATAATTCAGAATACAATATTCAGAATAAAATATTTGGCTGCCAGGGCGGTCAAACAACGCGACAAATAAAAAATAGCGTTTGCCAACACTAAAATCTAGCTTTAGTCGATTTTTTCACTTTTCAACACTGAAATCTCGAGTAGCTTAGGTAAATATTTACCTAATTCAAAATAAAAGTTAAATTTTAGGATGCCCAACGCAAAGGTTCTTATCGATACCACTTTCTTTTTGAGGTATCGAAAATAATCCATCACTAATAACAGTGCTTAATTCGTCCAATTTCTACCGAGTGATATATTTTAGTATTATCGATTGTAATTATCGATAGCAATATTAGTGTGGCATAAACCTTCAAATTTTCATTTTCATCAAGTTGTCATGGAGAAATCTGTGTCGAGAATTGTATAAATACTGGGACAACTCACAGGTTTTCTCATTCGGTTACTGCCTTCTGTTTGGATAGCAACTGAATCATTTTTTCCTTATTCCTGCAAAAGCTTTAACAGATTTTTCAAAGTTTTGTTTCCCTATTTAAAAACATATCATCAAAACATTTTTACTTTCCTAAAACAAAAGAGCCTATTATGCCAAGAAATTCATTATTTAAATAGCCACATTTTCCTTGTTTTAAAATTACAATCACCAATTATCTATGGTGTCCATTAATTAACGATGACTTTTCCACATTAACTGATTTTTAAACGATTTTCCTTAATATTTACTAAAGAACTGTATAAATATGATTACCTCAATACACGATCAGAGTCTTTCCATTTAGGCATATCTTGGTGCATGTCATCTCTTGTAGAATTCGTGATTTAACGACACTTTTCCACATTAACTGATTTTTAAACGATTTTCCTTAATATTTACTAAAGAACTATATAAATATGATTACCTCAATACACGATCAGAGTCTTTCCATTTAGGCATATCTTGGTGCATGCCATCTCTAGTAGAATTCGTGATTTAACGACACTTTTCCACATTAACTGATTTTTAAACGATTATCCTTAATATTTACTAAAGAACTATATAAATATGATTACCTCAATACACGATCAGAGTCTTTCCATTTAGGCATATCTTGGTGCATGCCATCTCTAGTAGAATTCGTGATTTAACGACACTTTTCCACATTAACTGATTTTTAAACGATTTTCCTTAATATTTGCTAAAGAACTATATAAATATGATTACCTCAATACACGATCAGAGTCTTTCCATTTAGGCATATCTTGGTGCATGCCATCTCTAGTAGAATTCGTGATTTAACGACACTTTTCCACATTAACTGATTTTTAAACGATTTTCCTTAATATTTGCTAAAGAACTATATAAATATGATTACCTCAATACACGATCAGAGTCTTTCCATTTAGGCATATCTTGGTTCATGTCATCTCTTGTAGAATTCGTGATTTAACGACGACTTTTCCACATTATGATTTTTAAACGATTTTCCCTAATATTCAATAAAGAACTATGTATATAAATATGATTACCTCAATACACGATCAGAGTCTTTCCATTTAGACATATCTTGGTTCATGTCTTAGGATTATATGCGTAGCAGTGCGTTAAGCCAGATGATACATCGGATAGTGCAAATTTTTATAATGATTTTTTAAAAATATTTTTCCTTAAACAAAAACTATTATAATTTGATTACACACAGCAATCCACAAAGGCAACATAGCCATTATTTGTTTCTCTTGGTTTGTTGTATTCGCTTTGCATTTTGAATCACAGCAAAATACCCCTTTCCTTCCTTTTCCGGACAAATTATATATAAATTTGACCAGATATCAACCTTTGGTAAATATTTACTATAGTTACTCAGGCCCAAAACGCGCTTAAACTACATAAATTTGGTATCAAACGAAAGAAAAAAATTCCACGAGCACGACCTCAGGTGCGCCTTGGCGATTTATTTCGTAGTTTTTGTGTAATTAACAAAAGAAAAATTATGTTTTAACGGGATTCTAGCTAAAAGTAGCTTTTTGCGGCTAACAGAAGCTGTCAAATTTTGAGATAGTGTTAATAGATGCCAAATTTCGGATATTTGAATACGCGGGATTTTTAAAACTTTTGTTCGCGCTATTCTCAACAAACGAAAATATTGTTGAGTTTACAATATTTCTTGATTTTAGAAAACATATATAATTCAGAATACAATATTCAGAATAAAATATTTGGCTGCCAGGGCGGTCAAACAACGCGACAAATAAAAAATAGCGTTTGCCAACACTAAAATCTAGCTTTAGTCGATTTTTTCACTTTTCAACACTGAAATCTCGAGTAGCTTAGGTAAATATTTACCTAATTCAAAATAAAAGTTAAATTTTAGGATGCCCAACGCAAAGGTTCTTATCGATACCACTTTCTTTTTGAGGTATCGAAAATAATCCATCACTAATAACAGTGCTTAATTCGTCCAATTTCTACCGAGTGATATATTTTAGTATTATCGATTGTAATTATCGATAGCAATATTAGTGTGGCATAAACCTTCAAATTTTCATTTTCATCAAGTTGTCATGGAGAAATCTGTGTCGAGAATTGTATAAATACTGGGACAACTCACAGGTTTTCTCATTCGGTTACTGCCTTCTGTTTGGATAGCAACTGAATCATTTTTTCCTTATTCCTGCAAAAGCTTTAACAGATTTTTCAAAGTTTTGTTTCCCTATTTAAAAACATATCATCAAAACATTTTTACTTTCCTAAAACAAAAGAGCCTATTATGCCAAGAAATTCATTATTTAAATAGCCACATTTTCCTTGTTTTAAAATTACAATCACCAATTATCTATGGTGTCCATTAATTAACGATGACTTTTCCACATTAACTGATTTTTAAACGATTTTCCTTAATATTTACTAAAGAACTATATAAATATGATTACCTCAATACACGATCAGAGTCTTTCCATTTAGGCATATCTTGGTGCATGCCATCTCTAGTAGAATTCGTGATTTAACGACACTTTTCCACATTATGATTTTTAAACGATTTTCCCTAATATTCAATAAAGAACTATGTATATAAATATGATTACCTCAATACACGATCAGAGTCTTTCCATTTAGGCATATCTTGGTGCATGCCATCTCTAGTAGAATTCGTGATTTAACGACACTTTTCCACATTAACTGATTTTTAAACGATTTTCCTTAATATTTACTAAAGAACTATATAAATATGATTACCTCAATACACGATCAGAGTCTTTCCATTTAGGCATATCTTGGTGCATGCCATCTGTAGTAGAATTCGTGATTTAACGACGTCTTTTCCACATTATGATTTTTAAACGATTTTCCCTAATATTCAATAAAGAACTATGTATATAAATATGATTACCTCAATACACGATCAGAGTCTTTCCATTTAGGCATATCTCGGTGCATGCCATCTCTAGTAGAATTCGTGATTTAACGACACTTTTCCACATTAACTGATTTTTAAACGATTTTCCTTAATATTTACTAAAGAACTATATAAATATGATTACCTCAATACACGATCAGAGTCTTTCCATTTAGGCATATCTTGGTGCATGCCATCTCTAGTAGAATTCGTGATTTAACGACACTTTTCCACATTAACTGATTTTTAAACGATTTTCCTTAATATTTGCTAAAGAACTATATAAATATGATTACCTCAATACACGATCAGAGTCTTTCCATTTAGGCATATCTTGGTGCATGCCATCTCTAGAAGAATTCGTGATTTAACGACACTTTTCCACATTAACTGATTTTTAAACGATTTTCCTTAATATTTACTAAAGAACTATATAAATATGATTACCTCAATACACGATCAGAGTCTTTCCATTTAGGCATATCTTGGTGCATGCCATCTCTAGTAGAATTCGTGATTTAACGACACTTTTCCACATTAACTGATTTTTAAACGATTTTCCTTAATATTTGCTAAAGAACTATATAAATATGATTACCTCAATACACGATCAGAGTCTTTCCATTTAGGCATATCTTGGTGCATGCCATCTCTAGTAGAATTCGTGATTTAACGACACTTTTCCACATTAACTGATTTTTAAACGATTTTCCTTAATATTTATTAAAGAACTATATAAATATGATTACCTCAATACACGATCAGAGTCTTTCCATTTAGGCATATCTTGGTGCATGCCATCTCTAGTAGAATTCGTGATTTAACGACACTTTTCCACATTAACTGATTTTTAAACGATTTTCCTTAATATTTGCTAAAGAACTATATAAATATGATTACCTCAATACACGATCAGAGTCTTTCCATTGAGGCATATCTTGGTTCATGTCATCTCTTGTAGAATTCGTGATTTAACGACGTCTTTTCCACATTATGATTTTTAAACGATTTTCCCTAATATTCAATAAAGAACTATGTATATAAATATGATTACCTCAATACACGATCAGAGTCTTTCCATTTAGGCATATCTCGGTGCATGCCATCTCTAGTAGAATTCGTGATTTAACGACACTTTTCCACCTTAACTGATTTTTAAACGATTTTCCTTAATATTTACTAAAGAACTATATAAATATGATTACCTCAATACACGATCAGAGTCTTTCCATTTAGGCATATCTTGGTGCATGCCATCTCTAGTAGAATTCGTGATTTAACGACACTTTTCCACATTAACTGATTTTTAAACGATTTTCCTTAATATTTACTAAAGAACTATATAAATATGATTACCTCAATACACGATCAGAGTCTTTCCATTTAGGCATATCTTGGTGCATGCCATCTCTAGTAGAATTCGTGATTTAACGACACTTTTCCACATTAACTGATTTTTAAACGATTTTCCTTAATATTTGCTAAAGAACTATATAAATATGATTACCTCAATACACGATCAGAGTCTTTCCATTTAGGCATATCTTGGTGCATGCCATCTCTAGAAGAATTCGTGATTTAACGACACTTTTCCACATTAACTGATTTTTAAACGATTTTCCTTAATATTTACTAAAGAACTATATAAATATGATTACCTCAATACACGATCAGAGTCTTTCCATTTAGGCATATCTTGGTGCATGCCATCTCTAGTAGAATTCGTGATTTAACGACACTTTTCCACATTAACTGATTTTTAAACGATTTTCCTTAATATTTACTAAAGAACTATATAAATATGATTACCTCAATACACGATCAGAGTCTTTCCATTTAGGCATATCTTGGTGCATGCCATCTCTAGTAGAATTCGTGATTTAACGACACTTTTCCACATTTACAGATTTTTAAACGATTTTCCTTAATATTTGCTAAAGAACTATATAAATATGATTACCTCAATACACGATCAGAGTCTTTCCATTTAGGCATATCTTGGTGCATGTCATCTCTAGTAGAATTCGTGATTTAACGACACTTTTCCACATTAACTGATTTTTAAACGATTTTCCTTAATATTTACTAAAGAACTATATAAATATGATTACCTCAATACACGATCAGAGTCTTTTCATTTTGGCATATCTTGGTGCATGTCATCTCTTGTAGAATTCGTGATTTAACGACGACTTTTCCACATTATGATTTTTAAACGATTTTCCTTAATATTTACTAAAGAACTATATAAATATGATTACCTCAATACACGATCAGAGTCTTTCCATTTAGGCATATCTTGGTGCATGTCATCTCTTGTAGAATTCGTGATTTAACTACACTTTTCCACATTAACTGATTTTTAAACGATTTTCCTTAATATTTACTAAAGAACTATATAAATATGATTACCTCAATACACGATCAGAGTCTTTCCATTTAGGCATATCTTGGTGCATGCCATCTCTAGTAGAATTCGTGATTTAACGACACTTTTCCACATTAACTGATTTTTAAACGATTTTCCTTAATATTTACTAAAGAACTATATAAATATGATTACCTCAATACACGATCAGAGTCTTTCCATTTAGGCGTGGTGCATGCCATCTCTAGTAGAATTCGTGATTTAACGACACTTTTCCACATTATGATTTTTAAACGAATTTCCTTAATATTTACTAAAGAACTATATAAATATGATTGCCTCAATACACGATCAGAGTCTTTCCATTTAGGCATATCTTGGTGCATGCCATCTCTAGTAGAATTCGTGATTTAACGACACTTTTCCACATTAACTGATTTTTAAACGATTTTCCTTAATATTTGCTAAAGAACTATATAAATATGATTACCTCAATACACGATCAGAGTCATTCCATTTAGGCATATTTTGGTGCATGCCATCTCTAGTAGAATTCGTGATTTAACGACGACTTTTCCACATTATGATTTTTAAACGATTTTCCTTAATATTTACTAAAGAACTATATAAATATGATTACCTCAATACACGATCAGAGTCTTTCCATTTAGGCATATCTTGGTGCATGCCATCTCTAGTAGAATTCGTGATTTAACGACACTTTTCCACATTAACTGATTTTTAAACGATTTTCCTTAATATTTACTAAAGAACTATATAAATATGATTACCTCAATACACGATCAGAGTCTTTCCATTTAGGCATATCTTGGTGCATGCCATCTCTAGTAGAATTCGTGATTTAACGACACTTTTCCACATTAACTGATTTTTAAACGATTTTCCTTAATATTTGCTAAAGAACTATATAAATATGATTACCTCAATACACGATCAGAGTCTTTCCATTTAGGCATATCTTGGTGCATGTCATCTCTAGTAGAACTCGTGATTTAACGACACTTTTCCACATTAACTGGTTTTTAAACGATTTTCCTTAATATTTACTAAAGAACTATATAAATATGATTACCTCAATACACAATCAGAGTCTTTCCATTTAGGCATATCTTGGTGCATGCCATCTCTAGTAGAATTCGTGATTTAACGACACTTTTCCACATTAACTGATTTTTAAACGATTTTCCTTAATATTTACTAAAGAACTATATAAATATGATTACCTCAATACACGATCAGAGTCTTTCCATTTAGGCATATCTTTGTGCATGCCATCTCTAGTAGAATTCGTGATTTAACGACACTTTTCCACATTAACTGATTTTTAAACGATTTTCCTTAATATTTGCTAAAGAACTATATAAATATGATTACCTCAATACACGATCAGAGTCTTTCCATTTAGGCATATCTTGGTGCATGTCATCTCTAGTAGAATTCGTGATTTAACGACACTTTTCCACATTAACTGATTTTTAAACGATTTTCCTTAATATTTACTAAAGAACTATATAAATATGATTACCTCAATACACGATCAGAGTCTTTCCATTTAGGCATATCTTGGTGCATGCCATCTCTAGTAGAATTCGTGATTTAACGACACTTTTCCACATTAACTGATTTTTAAACGATTTTCCTTAATATTTACTAAAGAACTATATAAATATGATTACCTCAATACACGATCAGAGTCTTTCCATTTAGGCATATCTTGGTTCATGTCATCTCTTGTAGAATTCGTGATTTAACGACGAATTTCCACATTATGATTTTTAAACGATTTTCCCTAATATTCAATAAAGAACTATGTATATAAATATGATTACCTCAATACACGATCAGAGTCTTTCCATTTAGGCATATCTTGGTGCATGCCATCTCTAGTAGAATTCGTGATTTAACGACACTTTTCCACATTAACTGATTTTTAAACGATTTTCCTTAATATTTACTAAAGAACTATATAAATATGATTACCTCAATACACGATCAGAGTCTTTCCATTTAGGCATATCTTTGTGCATGCCATCTCTAGTAGAATTCGTGATTTAACGACACTTTTCCACATTAACTGATTTTTAAACGATTTTCCTTAATATTTGCTAAAGAACTATATAAATATGATTACCTCAATACACGATCAGAGTCTTTCCATTTAGGCATATCTTGGTGCATGTCATCTCTAGTAGAATTCGTGATTTAACGACACTTTTCCACATTAACTGATTTTTAAACGATTTTCCTTAATATTTACTAAAGAACTATATAAATATGATTACCTCAATACACGATCAGAGTCTTTCCATTTAGGCATATCTTGGTGCATGCCATCTCTAGTAGAATTCGTGATTTAACGACACTTTTCCACATTAACTGATTTTTAAACGATTTTCCTTAATATTTACTAAAGAACTATATAAATATGATTACCTCAATACACGATCAGAGTCTTTCCATTTAGGCATATCTTGGTGCATGCCATCTCTAGTAGAATTCGTGATTTAACGACACTTTTCCACATTAACTGATTTTTAAACGATTTTCCTTAATATTTACTAAAGAACTATATAAACATGGTTACCTCAATACACGATCAGAGTCTTTCCATTTAGGCATATCTTGGTGCATGCCATCTCTAGTAGAATTCGTGATTTAACGACACTTTTCCACATTAACTGATTTTTAAACGATTTTCCTTAATATTTACTAAAGAACTATATAAATATGATTACCTCAATACACGATCAGAGTCTTTCCATTTAGGCATATCTTGGTTCATGTCATCTCTTGTAGAATTCGTGATTTAACGACGAATTTCCACATTATGATTTTTAAACGATTTTCCCTAATATTCAATAAAGAACTATGTATATAAATATGATTACCTCAATACACGATCAGAGTCTTTCCATTTAGGCATATCTTGGTGCATGCCATCTCTAGTAGAATTCGTGATTTAACGACACTTTTCCACATTAACTGATTTTTAAACGATTTTCCTTAATATTTACTAAAGAACTATATAAATATGATTACCTCAATACACGATCAGAGTCTTTCCATTTAGGCGTGGTGCATGCCATCTCTAGTAGAATTCGTGATTTAACGACACTTTTCCACATTAACTGATTTTTAAACGATTTTCCTTAATATTTACTAAAGAACTATATAAATATGATTACCTCAATACACGATCAGAGTCTTTCCATTTAGGCATATCTTGGTGCATGCCATCTCTAGTAGAATTCGTGATTTAACGACACTTTTCCACATTAACTGATTTTTAAACGATTTTCCTTAATATTTACTAAAGAACTATATAAATATGATTACCTCAATACACGATCAGAGTCTTTCCATTTAGGCATATCTTGGTGCATGCCATCTCTAGTAGAATTCGTGATTTAACGACGACTTTTCCACATTATGATTTTTAAACGATTTTCCTTAATATTTACTAAAGAACTATATAAATATGATTACCTCAATACACGATCAGAGTCTTTCCATTTAGGCATATCTTGGTGCATGTCATCTCTTGTAGAAATCGTGATTTAACGACACTTTTCCACATTAACTGATTTTTAAACGATTTTTCTTAATATTTACTAAAGAACTATATAAATATGATTACCTCAATACACGATCAGAGTCTTTCCATTTAGGCATATCTTGGTGCATGCCATCTCTAGTAGAATTCGTGATTTAACGACACTTTTCCACATTAACTGATTTTTAAACGATTTTCCTTAATATTTGCTAAAGAACTATATAAATATGATTACCTCAATACACGATCAGTCTTTCCATTTAGGCATATCTTGGTGCATGTCATCTCTTGTAGAATTCGTGATTTAACGACACTTTTCCACATTAACTGATTTTTAAACGATTTTCCTTAATATTTGCTAAAGAACTATATAAATATGATTACCTCAATACACGATCAGAGTCTTTCCATTTAGGCGTGGTGCATGCCATCTCTAGTAGAATTCGTGATTTAACGACACTTTTCCACATTAACTGATTTTTAAACGATTTTCCTTAATATTTACTAAAGAACTATATAAATATGATTACCTCAATACACGATCAGTCTTTCCATTTAGGCATATCTTGGTGCATGTCATCTCTTGTAGAATTCGTGATTTAACGACACTTTTCCACATTAACTGATTTTTAAACGATTTTCCTTAATATTTGCTAAAGAACTATATAAATATGATTACCTCAATACACGATCAGAGTCTTTCCATTTAGGCGTGGTGCATGCCATCTCTAGTAGAATTCGTGATTTAACGACACTTTTCCACATTAACTGATTTTTAAACGATTTTCCTTAATATTTACTAAAGAACTATATAAATATGATTACCGCAATACACGATCAGAGTCTTTCCATTTAGGCATATCTTGGTGCATGCCATCTCTAGTAGAATTCGTGATTTAACGACACTTTTCCACATTAACTGATTTTTAAACGATTTTCCTTAATATTTGCTAAAGAACTATATAAATATGATTACCTCAATACACGATCAGAGTCTTTCCATTTAGGCATATCTTGGTTCATGTCATCTCTTGTAGAATTCGTGATTTAACGACGACTTTTCCACATTATGATTTTTAAACGATTTTCCCTAATATTCAATAAAGAACTATGTATGTATATAAATATGATTACCTCAATACACGATTAGAGTCTTTCCATTTAGACATATCTTGGTTCATGTCTTAGAATTATATGCGTAGCAGTGCGTTAAGCCAGATGATACATCGGATAGTGCAAATTTTTATAATGATTTTTTAAAAATATTTTTCCTTAAACAAAAGAAACTATTATAATTTGATTACACACAGCAATCCACAAAGGCAACATAGCCATTATTTGTTTCTCTTGGTTTGTTATATTCGCTTTGCATTTTGAATCACAGCAAAATACCCCTTTCCTTCCTTTTCCGGACAAATTATATATAAATTTGACCAGATATCAACCTTTGGTAAATATTTACTATAGTTACTCGGGCCCAAAACGCGCTTAAACTACATAAATTTGGTATCAAACGAAAGAGAAAAATTCCACGAGCACGACCTCAGGTGCGCCTTGGCGATTTATTTCGTAGTTTTTGTGTAATTAACAAAAGAAAAATTATGTTTTAACGGGATTCTAGCTAAAAGTAGCTTTTTACGGCTAAAAGAAGCTGTCAAATTTTGAGATAGTGTTACCAGATGCCAAATTTCGGATATTTGAATACGCGGGATTTTTAAAACTTTTGTTCGCGCTATTCTCAACAAACGAAAATATTGTTGAGTTTACAATATTTCTTGATTTTAGAAAACATATATAATTCAGAATACAATATTCAGAATAAAATATTTGGCTGCCAGGGCGGTCAAACAACGCGCCAAATAAAAAATAGCGTTTGCCAACACTAAAATCTAGCTTTAGTCGATTTTTTCACTTTTCAACACTGAAATCTCGAGTAGCTTAAGTAAATATTTACCTAATTCAAAATAAAAGTTAAATTTTAGGATGCCCAACGCAAAGGTTCTTATCGATATCACTTTCTTTTGAGGTATCGAAAATAATCCATCACTAATAACAGTGCTTAATTCGTCCAATTTCTACCGAGTGATATATTTTAGTATTATCGATTGTAATTATCGATAGCAATATTAGTGTGGCATAAACCTTCAAATTTTCATTTTCATCAAGTTGTCATGGAGAAATCTGTGTCGAGAATTGTATAAATACTGGGACAACTCACAGGTTTTCTCATTCGGTTACTGCCTTCTGTTTGGATAGCAACTGAATCATTTTTTCCTTATTCCTGCAAAAGCTTTAACAGATTTTTCAAAGTTTTGTTTCCCTATTTAAAAACATATCATCAAAACATTTTTACTTTCCTAAAACAAAAGAGCCTATTATGCCAAGAAATTCATTATTTAAATAGCCACATTTTCCTTGTTTTAAAATTACAATCACCAATTATCTATGGTGTCCATTAATTAACGATGACTTTTCCACATTAACTGATTTTTAAACGATTTTCCTTAATATTTACTAAAGAACTATATAAATATGATTACCTCAATACACGATCAGAGTCTTTCCATTTAGGCATATCTTGGTGCATGTCATCTCTAGTAGAATTCGTGATTTAACGACACTTTTCCACATTAACTGATTTTTAAACGATTTTCCTTAATATTTACTAAAGAACTATATAAATATGATTACCTCAATACACGATCAGAGTCTTTCCATTTAGGCATATCTTGGTTTATGTCATCTCTTGTAGAATTCGTGATTTAACGACGTCTTTTCCACATTATGATTTTTAAACGATTTTCCCTAATATTCAATAAAGAACTATGTATATAAATATGATTACCTCAATACACGATCAGAGTCTTTCCATTTAGGCATATCTTGGTGCATGCCATCTCTAGTAGAATTCGTGATTTGACGACACTTTTCCACCTTAACTGATTTTTAAACGATTTTCCTTAATATTTACTAAAGAACTATATAAATATGATTACCTCAATACACGATCAGAGTCTTTCCATTTAGGCGTGGTGCATGCCATCTCTAGTAGAATTCGTGATTTAACGACAATTTTCCACATTAACTGATTTTTAAACGATTTTCCTTAATATTTACTAAAGAACTATATAAATATGATTACCTCAATACACGATCAGAGTCTTTCCATTTAGGCATATCTTGGTGCATGCCATCTCTAGTAGAATTCGTGATTTAACGACACTTTTCCACATTAACTGATTTTTAAACGATTTTCCTTAATATTTGCTAAAGAACTATATAAATATGATTACCTCAATACACGATCAGAGTCTTTCCATTTAGGCATATCTTGGTGCATGCCATCTCTAGTAGAATTCGTGATTTAACGACACTTTTCCACATAAGGTGATTTTTAAACGATTTTCCTTAATATTTGCTAAAGAACTATATAAATATGATTACCTCAATACACGATCAGAGTCTTTCCATTTAGGCATATCTTGGTGCATGTCATCTCTTGTAGAATTCGTGATTTAACGACACTTTTCCACATTAACTGATTTTTAAGCGATTTTCCTTAATATTTGCTAAAGAACTATATAAATATGATTACCTCAATACACGATCAGAGTCTTTCCATTTAGGCATATCTTGGTGCATGTCATCTCTTGTAGAATTCGTGATTTAACGACACTTTTCCACATTAACTGATTTTTAAACGATTTTCCTTAATATTTACTAAAGAACTATATAAATATGATTACCTCAATACACGATCAGAGTCTTTCCATTTAGGCATATCTTGGTGCATGCCATCTCTAGTAGAATTCGTGATTTAACGACACTTTTCCACATTAACTGATTTTTAAACGATTTTCCTTAATATTTACTAAAGAACTATATAAATATGATTACCTCAATACACGATCAGAGTCTTTCCATTTAGGCATATCTTGGTGCATGCCATCTCTAGTAGAATTCTTGATTTAACGACACTTTTCCACATTAACTGATTTTTAAACGATTTTCCTTAATATTTACTAAAGAACTATATAAATATGATTACCTCAATACACGATCAGAGTCTTTCCATTTAGGCATATCTTGGTGCATGCCCATCTCTAGTAGAATTCGTGATTTAACGACACTTTTCCACATTAACTGATTTTTAAACGATTTTCCTTAATATTTACTAAAGAACTATATAAATATGATTACCTCAATACACGATCAGAGTCTTTCCATTTAGGCATATCTTGGTGCATGCCATCTCTAGTAGAATTCGTGATTTAACGACACTTTTCCACATTAACTGATTTTTAAACGATTTTCCTTAATATTTACTAAAGAACTATATGAATATGATTACCTCAATACACGATCAGAGTCTTTCCATTTAGACATATCTTGGTTCATGTCTTAGAATTATATGCGTAGCAGTGCGTTAAGCCAGATGATACATCGGATAGTGCAAATTTTTATAATGATTTTTTAAAAATATTTTTCCTTAAACAAAAGAAACTATTATAATTTGATTACACACAGCAATCCACAAAGGCAACATAGCCATTATTCGTTTCTCTTGGTTTGTTGTATTCGCTTTGCATTTTGAATCACAGCAAAATACCCCTTTCCTTCCTTTTCCGGACAAATTATATATAAATTTGACCAGATATCAACCTTTGGTAAATATTTACTATAGTTACTCGGGCCCAAAACGCGCTTAAACTACATAATTTGGTATCAAACGAAAGAGAAAAATTCCACGAGCACGACCTCAGGTGCGCTATGGTGATATATTTTATAGTTTTTGTGTAATTAACAAAAGAAAAATTGTGTTTTTAGCGGGATTGTAGCTTAAAGTAGCTTTTTACGGCTAAAAGAAGCTGTCAAATTTTGAGATAGATTTGCCAGATGCCAAATTTCGGATACTTGAATACGCGGGCTTTTTGAAACTTTTGTTCGCGCTATTCTCAACAAACGAAAATATTGTTGAGTTTACAATATTTCTTGATTTTAGAAAACATATATAATTCAGAATACAATATTCAGAATAAAATATTTGGCTGCCAGGGCGGTCAAACAACGCGCCAAATAAAATATAGCGTTTGCCAACACTAAAATCTAGCTTTAGTCGATTTTTTCACTTTTCAACACTGAAATCTCGAGTAGCTTAAGTAAATATTTACCTTCTTTAGAATACATTTTTTTTATTTTTTCTTAATATTTTCTTCCTATTTTTTGTTGACTTTTTCCTACTTCAAAAAAATTTGTTCAAAATTTTCATTTTCAATGCTAATGACAACAGATTTCTTTAGAATAGATTTTTTTAATGCTAATTAAAAAATTTTCAACGCCAATGAAAAAATGTTTATTAAAATTTTTTTTTTTTTTTTATACCAATGAAAATAAATTTCATTAGAATTAAATTTTTTAATGCCAATGAAAAAAATGAAAAATTTAATTAGCATTGTTTTTTTTCAATGCTAATGAAACCAATGCATTATAAAAGTAATGCAATAGAAACTACTCTCATCGATGGTAGTACTTTTAAAGACATATTATTTGTTAACTAATAATATATTTTTGTTTTGCAATATAAATAAAACCAAATTCCAGAAAAAAGTTCATTATGCTGAAAAAAAGAATTTCAGTGCTCAACACTAACAATAACGATAAAAAACTATCGAGTGTGGCTTAGAAATAAAAAAATCGATATATCGATATATTGAGAGTTTCCCAGCTCTAGTGCTCCAATGACTCAGCAGTTTGGGTATATATAAAGCGTTTTCTTCTGTAAGTTTTCACACTTCTGTGTCATTCGTTCTAGGAAGCATTGCCTGAAAAGCAAACCCTTATTTTTTTTTAAATTATTTAAAAACATTTTAATTTTTCCTTTTAAAAAAGTAAAACGTAAAACGTTTTTGCTAGATAATGGTTTCCTTAGTAATAATTAAAAGCTTAAAGTTTGTCGATATTATAACACCAAACGACCCACTCGCGTAATAAAAAGGAGTGGCAAACATAAGAATTTGTTTTTTCCCCCGTTAAACGAAATAAACATTTTCCTTTCTTGCTTTGGACTTCCTTTTTCGTCAGTTTTATTTTTCCATTGCATATTTAACCTAATTAAAATGAGTTATACGAGTCAGGTGAAGAGACCAAGTTAATCCTTGACCTGCTTGAATCTTTGCGGGTCTATTTTTGCTTTCGCTATAAGCCGCGAAAGAAAGCTTCGATTAAATTGACCACATATTTCATAACGATTTAAAAAAAATGTAAATATATTTATCTTAATGATAGCGTTATTGAGGCCTTCCATTCAGTCATAATCACGATGGAGGAATTAATCTAGTTGGTAACTTGATTCAGTATTAGATGATAAAAAACTTGTTTGTTCTATCTTTTATTGAATTACTGTAAATGGTAATTTACGCATAAACTTGATGAATTCAACCAAAGATTTTGATGAAAAAAACACCAAAATTCTCAACAAAATTACTTTTTCAAGCCAAGCGACAGTAAAACAGAAATTTTGTTACGAAATAAATACGGAAATTATTTCAGTGTAAACGAAACTATCGATTGCACGTGAAACTATCGGATGTGTACGAACATCGATAGTATTTCCGCTCGATACTGCTCAACAATCGATTGTTTACCACCTTTTATTTTCGTTTTCATCAAGTTGCCATGGAAAAATTTGTATCGAAGTTTGTATAAATACTGGGACAACTCACAGGTTTTCTCATTCAGTAACTTGCTTCTGTTTGGATAACAACTGAATCATTTTTTCCTTATTCCTGCAACAGCTTTAATAGATGTTTCATAATTTCTTTTCCCTATTTAAAAACATCTCATCAAAACATTTTAATGCAAAAGAGGCTATGAGTCCCAGAAATTCCTTATTTAAATAGCCACAATTTCCTTGTTTGAAAACCTATCGCCCATTTTAAAGCGATGCGAGTCTTTCCATTTAGGCATATCTTGGTGCATGTCATCTCTTGTAGAATTCGTGATTTAACGACACTTTTCCACATTAACTGATTTTTAAACGATTTTCCTTAATATTTGCTAAAGAACTATATAAATATGATTACCTCAATACACGATCAGAGTCTTTCCATTTAGGCGTGGTGCATGCCATCTCTAGTAGAATTCGTGATTTAACGACACTTTTCCACATTAACTGATTTTTAAACGATTTTCCTTAATATTTACTAAAGAAGTATATAAATATGATTACCTCAATACACGATCAGAGTCTTTCCATTTAGGCATATCTTGGTGCATGCCATCTCTAGTAGAATTCGTGATTTAACGACACTTTTCCACATTAACTGATTTTTAAACGATTTTCCTTAATATTTACTAAAGAACTATATAAATATGATTACCTCAATACACGATCAGAGTCTTTCCATTTAGGCATATCTTGGTGCATGCCATCTCTAGTAGAATTCGTGATTTAACGACATTTTCCACATTAACTGATTTTTAAACGATTTTCCTTAATATTTGCTAAAGAACTATATAAATATGATTACCTCAATACACGATCAGAGTCTTTCCATTTAGGCGTGGTGCATGCCATCTCTAGTAGAATTCGTGATTTAACGACACTTTTCCACATTAACTGATTTTTAAACGATTTTCCTTAATATTTGCTAAAGAACTATATAAATATGATTACCTCAATACACGATCAGAGTCTTTCCATTTAGGCGTGGTGCATGCCATCTCTAGTAGAATTCGTGATTTAACGACACTTTTCCACATTAACTGATTTTTAAACGATTTTCCTTAATATTTGCTAAAGAACTATATAAATATGATTACCTCAATACACGATCAGAGTCTTTCCATTTAGGCATATCTTGGTGCATGCCATCTCTAGTAGAATTCTTGATTTAACGACACTTTTCCACATTAACTGATTTTTAAACGATTTTCCTTAATATTTACTAAAGAACTATATAAATATGATTACCTCAATACACGATCAGAGTCTTTCCATTTAGGCATATCTTGGTGCATGCCATCTCTAGTAGAATTCTTGATTTAACGACACTTTTCCACATTAACTGATTTTTAAACGATTTTCCTTAATATTTACTAAAGAACTATATAAATATGATTACCTCAATACACGATCAGAGTCTTTCCATTTAGGCATATCTTGGTGCATGCCATCTCTAGTAGAATTCGTGATTTAACGACACTTTTTCACATTAACTGATTTTTAAACGATTTTCCTTAATATTTACTAAAGAAGTATATAAATATGATTACCTCAATACACGATCAGAGTCTTTCCATTTAGGCATATCTTGGTGCATGCCATCTCTAGTAGAATTCGTGATTTAACGACACTTTTCCACATTAACTGATTTTTAAACGATTTTCCTTAATATTTGCTAAAGAACTATATAAATATGATTACCTCAATACACGATCAGAGTCTTTCCATTTAGGCGTGGTGCATGCCATCTCTAGTAGAATTCGTGATTTAACGACACTTTTCCACATTAACTGATTTTTAAACGATTTTCCTTAATATTTGCTAAAGAACTATATAAATATGATTACCTCAATACACGATCAGAGTCTTTCCATTTAGGCATATCTTGGTGCATGCCATCTCTAGTAGAATTCGTGATTTAACGACACTTTTCCACATTAACTGATTTTTAAACGATTTTCCTTAATATTTACTAAAGAACTATATAAATATGATTACCTCAATACACGATCAGAGTCTTTCCATTTAGGCATATCTTGGTGCATGCCATCTCTAGTAGAATTCGTGATTTAACGACACTTTTCCACATTAACTGATTTTTAAACGATTTTCCTTAATATTTACTAAAGAACTATATGAATATGATTACCTCAATACACGATCAGAGTCTTTCCATTTAGACATATCTTGGTTCATGTCTTAGAATTATATGCGTAGCAGTGCGTTAAGCCAGATGATACATCGGATAGTGCAAATTTTTATAATGATTTTTTAAAAATATTTTTCCTTAAACAAAAGAAACTATTATAATTTGATTACACACAGCAATCCACAAAGGCAACATAGCCATTATTCGTTTCTCTTGGTTTGTTGTATTCGCTTTGCATTTTGAATCACAGCAAAATACCCCTTTCCTTCCTTTTCCGGACAAATTATATATAAATTTGACCAGATATCAACCTTTGGTAAATATTTACTATAGTTACTCGGGCCCAAAACGCGCTTAAACTACATAATTTGGTATCAAACGAAAGAGAAAAATTCCACGAGCACGACCTCAGGTGCGCTATGGTGATATATTTTATAGTTTTTGTGTAATTAACAAAAGAAAAATTTTGTTTTTAGCGGGATTGTAGCTTAAAGTAGCTTTTTACGGCTAAAAGAAGCTGTCAAATTTTGAGATAGATTTGCCAGATGCCAAATTTCGGATACTTGAATACGCGGGCTTTTTGAAACTTTTGTTCGCGCTATTCTCAACAAACGAAAATATTGTTGAGTTTACAATATTTCTTGATTTTAGAAAACATATATAATTCAGAATACAATATTCAGAATAAAATATTTGGCTGCCAGGGCGGTCAAACAACGCGCCAAATAAAATATAGCGTTTGCCAACACTAAAATCTAGCTTTAGTCGATTTTTTCACTTTTCAACACTGAAATCTCGAGTAGCTTAAGTAAATATTTACCTTCTTTAGAATACATTTTTTTTATTTTTTCTTAATATTTTCTTCCTATTTTTTGTTGACTTTTTCCTACTTCAAAAAAATTTGTTCAAAATTTTCATTTTCAATGCTAATGACAACAGATTTCTTTAGAATAGATTTTTTTAATGCTAATTAAAAAATTTTCAACGCCAATGAAAAAATGTTTATTAAAATTTTTTTTTTTTTAATACCAATGAAAATAAATTTCATTAGAATTAAATTTTTTAATGCCAATGAAAAAAATGAAAAATTTAATTAGCATTGTTTTTTTTCAATGCTAATGAAACCAATGCATTATAAAAGTAATGCAATAGAAACTACTCTCATCGATGGTAGTACTTTTAAAGACATATTATTTGTTAACTAATAATATATTTTTGTTTTGCAATATAAATAAAACCAAATTCCAGAAAAAAGTTCATTATGCTGAAAAAAAGAATTTCAGTGCTCAACACTAACAATAACGATAAAAAACTATCGAGTGTGGCTTAGAAATAAAAAAATCGATATATCGATATATTGAGAGTTTCCCAGCTCTAGTGCTCCAATGACTCAGCAGTTTGGGTATATATAAAGCGTTTTCTTCTGTAAGTTTTCACACTTCTGTGTCATTCGTTCTAGGAAGCATTGCCTGAAAAGCAAACCCTTATTTTTTTTTAAATTATTTAAAAACATTTTAATTTTCCTTTTAAAAAAGTAAAACGTAAAACGTTTTTGCTAGATAATGGTTTCCTTAGTAATAATTAAAAGCTTAAAGTTTGTCGATATTATAACACCAAACGACCCACTCGCGTAATAAAAAGGAGTGGCAAACATAAGAATTTGTTTTTTCCCCCGTTAAACGAAATAAACATTTTCCTTTCTTGCTTTGGACTTCCTTTTTCGTCAGTTTTATTTTTCCATTGCATATTTAACCTAATTAAAATGAGTTATACGAGTCAGGTGAAGAGACCAAGTTAATCCTTGACCTGCTTGAATCTTTGCGGGTCTATTTTTGCTTTCGCTATAAGCCGCGAAAGAAAGCTTCGATTAAATTGACCACATATTTCATAACGATTTAAAAAAAATGTAAATATATTTATCTTAATGATAGCGTTATTGAGGCCTTCCATTCAGTCATAATCACGATGGAGGAATTAATCTAGTTGGTAACTTGATTCAGTATTAGATGATAAAAAAACTTGTTTGTTCTATCTTTTATTGAATTACTGTAAATGGTAATTTACGCATAAACTTGATGAATTCAACCAAAGATTTTGATGAAAAAAACACCAAAATTCTCAACAAAATTACTTTTTCAAGCCAAGCGACAGTAAAACAGAAATTTTGTTACGAAATAAATACGGAAATTATTTCAGTGTAAACGAAACTATCGATTGCACGTGAAACTATCGGATGTGTACGAACATCGATAGTATTTCCGCTCGATACTGCTCAACAATCGATTGTTTACCACCTTTTATTTTCGTTTTCATCAAGTTGCCATGGAAAAATTTGTATCGAAGTTTGTATAAATACTGGGACAACTCACAGGTTTTCTCATTCAGTAACTTGCTTCTGTTTGGATAACAACTGAATCATTTTTCCTTATTCCTGCAACAGCTTTAATAGATGTTTCATAATTTCTTTTCCCTATTTAAAAACATCTCATCAAAACATTTTAATGCAAAAGAGGCTATGAGTCCCAGAAATTCCTTATTTAAATAGCCACAATTTCCTTGTTTGAAAACCTATCGCCCATTTTAAAGCGATGCGAGTCTTTCCATTTAGGCATATCTTGGTGCATGTCATCTCTTGTAGAATTCGTGATTTAACGACACTTTTCCACATTAACTGATTTTTAAACGATTTTCCTTAATATTTGCTAAAGAACTATATAAATATGATTACCTCAATACACGATCAGAGTCTTTCCATTTAGGCGTGGTGCATGCCATCTCTAGTAGAATTCGTGATTTAACGACACTTTTCCACATTAACTGATTTTTAAACGATTTTCCTTAATATTTACTAAAGAAGTATATAAATATGATTACCTCAATACACGATCAGAGTCTTTCCATTTAGGCATATCTTGGTGCATGCCATCTCTAGTAGAATTCGTGATTTAACGACACTTTTCCACATTAACTGATTTTTAAACGATTTTCCTTAATATTTACTAAAGAACTATATAAATATGATTACCTCAATACACGATCAGAGTCTTTCCATTTAGGCATATCTTGGTGCATGCCATCTCTAGTAGAATTCGTGATTTAACGACATTTTCCACATTAACTGATTTTTAAACGATTTTCCTTAATATTTGCTAAAGAACTATATAAATATGATTACCTCAATACACGATCAGAGTCTTTCCATTTAGGCGTGGTGCATGCCATCTCTAGTAGAATTCGTGATTTAACGACACTTTTCCACATTAACTGATTTTTAAACGATTTTCCTTAATATTTGCTAAAGAACTATATAAATATGATTACCTCAATACACGATCAGAGTCTTTCCATTTAGGCGTGGTGCATGCCATCTCTAGTAGAATTCGTGATTTAACGACACTTTTCCACATTAACTGATTTTTAAACGATTTTCCTTAATATTTGCTAAAGAACTATATAAATATGATTACCTCAATACACGATCAGAGTCTTTCCATTTAGGCATATCTTGGTGCATGCCATCTCTAGTAGAATTCTTGATTTAACGACACTTTTCCACATTAACTGATTTTTAAACGATTTTCCTTAATATTTACTAAAGAACTATATAAATATGATTACCTCAATACACGATCAGAGTCTTTCCATTTAGGCATATCTTGGTGCATGCCATCTCTAGTAGAATTCTTGATTTAACGACACTTTTCCACATTAACTGATTTTTAAACGATTTTCCTTAATATTTACTAAAGAACTATATAAATATGATTACCTCAATACACGATCAGAGTCTTTCCATTTAGGCATATCTTGGTGCATGCCATCTCTAGTAGAATTCGTGATTTAACGACACTTTTTCACATTAACTGATTTTTAAACGATTTTCCTTAATATTTACTAAAGAAGTATATAAATATGATTACCTCAATACACGATCAGAGTCTTTCCATTTAGGCATATCTTGGTGCATGCCATCTCTAGTAGAATTCGTGATTTAACGACACTTTTCCACATTAACTGATTTTTAAACGATTTTCCTTAATATTTGCTAAAGAACTATATAAATATGATTACCTCAATACACGATCAGAGTCTTTCCATTTAGGCGTGGTGCATGCCATCTCTAGTAGAATTCGTGATTTAACGACACTTTTCCACATTAACTGATTTTTAAACGATTTTCCTTAATATTTGCTAAAGAACTATATAAATATGATTACCTCAATACACGATCAGAGTCTTTCCATTTAGGCATATCTTGGTGCATGCCATCTCTAGTAGAATTCGTGATTTAACGACACTTTTCCACATTAACTGATTTTTAAACGATTTTCCTTAATATTTACTAAAGAACTATATAAATATGATTACCTCAATACACGATCAGAGTCTTTCCATTTAGGCATATCTTGGTGCATGCCATCTCTAGTAGAATTCGTGATTTAACGACACTTTTCCACATTAACTGATTTTTAAACGATTTTCCTTAATATTTACTAAAGAACTATATGAATATGATTACCTCAATACACGATCAGAGTCTTTCCATTTAGACATATCTTGGTTCATGTCTTAGAATTATATGCGTAGCAGTGCGTTAAGCCAGATGATACATCGGATAGTGCAAATTTTTATAATGATTTTTTAAAAATATTTTTCCTTAAACAAAAGAAACTATTATAATTTGATTACACACAGCAATCCACAAAGGCAACATAGCCATTATTCGTTTCTCTTGGTTTGTTGTATTCGCTTTGCATTTTGAATCACAGCAAAATACCCCTTTCCTTCCTTTTCCGGACAAATTATATATAAATTTGACCAGATATCAACCTTTGGTAAATATTTACTATAGTTACTCGGGCCCAAAACGCGCTTAAACTACATAATTTGGTATCAAACGAAAGAGAAAAATTCCACGAGCACGACCTCAGGTGCGCTATGGTGATATATTTTATAGTTTTTGTGTAATTAACAAAAGAAAAATTGTGTTTTTAGCGGGATTGTAGCTTAAAGTAGCTTTTTACGGCTAAAAGAAGCTGTCAAATTTTGAGATAGTGTTACCAGATGCCAAATTTCGGATACTTGAATACGCGGGCTTTTTGAAACTTTTGTTCGCGCTATTCTCAACAAACGAAAATATTGCTGAGTTGCTGCCAGAGCAGCCGAATATTCCTCAATTTTATAATTCAGAATAAAATATTTGGCTGCCAGGGCGGTCAAACAACGCGCCAAATAAAATATAGCGTTTGCCAACACTAAAATCTAGCTTTAGTCGATTTTTTTCACTTTTCAGCACTGAAATCTCGAGTAGCTTAAGTAAATATTTACCTTCTTTAGAATACATTTTTTTTATTTTTTCTTAATATTTTCTTCCTATTTTTTGTTGACTTTTTCCTACTTCAAAAAAATTTGTTCAAAATTTTCATTTTCAATGCTAATGACAACAGATTTCTTTAGAATAGATTTTTTTAATGCTAATTAAAAAATTTTCAACGCCAATGAAAAAATGTTTATTAAAAATTTTTTTTTTTTAATACCAATGAAAATAAATTTCATTAGAATTAAATTTTTTAATGCCAATGAAAAAAAATTTAATTAGCATTGTTTTTATACCATACACCCATAGGGTGAAAATGGTATATTAAAGTCGCTAAAATGTATGTAACAGGCAGAAGGAAGCTTTTCCGACCCCATAAAGTATATATATTCTTGATCAGCATCAACAGCCGAGACGATCTAGCCATGTCCGTCTGTCCGTCCGTCCGTCCGTCCGTCCGTCCGTCCGTCCGTCTGTATGAACGCCTAGATCTCGGAGACTATAAGAGCTAGAGCCACCAAATTTGGTATGTAGACTCGTGTCATATGTACGCTTATCGAGTTTGTTTCAAATGTTTGCCACGCCCCCTACCGCCCCCGCAAATGATATAAAACCGATTTTCTCAAACACCATAGCAACTAGAGACACAAAATTTGGTATGTATATTCGCTTAGTAAACGCGCACATTTTGTATTTGTAAAATTTTTGCCACGCCCCCCTACCGCCCCCCGCAAATTAAATAAAACCGATTTTCTCAAACACTATAGCAACTAGAGACACAAAATTTGGTATGTATATTTGCTAAGTAAATGCGCACGTTTTGTATTTGTAAAAATTTTGCCACGCCCCTACCGCCCCCGCAAATTAAATAAAACCGATTTTCTCAAAAACTATTCTAGCTAGAGACACAAAATTTGGTATGAATATTTGCTTAGTAATTGCGCACATTTTTGATGTGTAAAGATTTTGCCACGCCTCTTTCCGCCCCCGTAATTTGAAAAAACTCGATTATCTCCCGTAATTTTCAACCTTGTGCAATCAAATTTAGCACACTTAAATTTGATACTAATATCCAGCAAAATACCAAATTTGATCAAAATCGGAATAAAAATAGCCAAGTTATGCATATGAACGTTTTTCCATATGGCCGGAGTTGGCCGTTGGCTGGTGGGGGCGCTAGGGTGCTCGAATGCTTGAGTGAGCGAAATACTAAGATATGCTTCTAAAAAGCATGCAAACAGATTTTTTTTAAAATACGATAATGCATTGGTTATTATAACTTTAAAATATTTGTTTTACTGGTGTATGGTATATCCAAGTCGGCGAGACGACTTACTTACTTCATTTTTCAATGCTAATGAAACCAATGCATTATAAAAGTAATGCAATAGAAACTACTCTCATCGATGGTAGTACTTTTAAAGACATATTTTTTGTTAACTAATAATATATTTTTGTTTTGCAATATAAATAAAACCAAATTCCAGAAAAAAGTTCATTATGCTGAAAAAAAGAATTTCAGTGCTCAACACTAACAATAACGATAAAAAACTATCGAGTGTGGCTTAGAAATAAAAAAATCGATATATCGATATATTGAGAGTTTCCCAGCTCTAGTGCTCCAATGACTCAGCAGTTTGGGTATATATAAAGCGTTTTCTTCTGTAAGTTTTCACACTTCTGTGTCATTCGTTCTAGGAAGCATTGCCTGAAAAGCAAACCCTTATTTTTTTTTTTTAAATTATTTAAAAACATTTTAATTTTTCCTTTTAAAAAAGTAAAACGTAAAACGTTTTTGCTAGATAATGGTTTCCTTAGTAATAATTAAAAAGCTTAAAGTTTGTCGATATTATAACACCAAACGACCCACTCGCGTAATAAAAGGAGTGGCAAACATAAGAATTTGTTTTTCCCCGTTAAACGAAATAAACATTTTCCTTTCTTGCTTTGGACTTCCTTTTTCGTCAGTTTTATTTTTCCATTGCATATTTAACCTAATTAAAATGAGTTATACGAGTCAGGTGAAGAGACCAAGTTAATCCTTGACCTGCTTGAATCTTTGCGGGTCTATTTTTGCTTTCGCTATAAGCCGCGAAAGAAAGCTTCGATTAAATTGACCACATATTTCATAACGATTTAAAAAAATGTAAATATATTTATCTTAATGATAGCGTTATTGAGGCCTTCCATTCAGTCATAATCACGATGGAGGAATTAATCTAGTTGGTAACTTGATTCAGTATTAGATGATAAAAAACTTGTTTGTTCTATCTTTTATTGAATTACTGTAAATGGTAATTTACGCATAAACTTGATGAATTCAACCAAAGATTTTGATGAAAAAAACACCAAAATTCTCAACAAAATTACTTTTTCAAGCCAAGCGACAGTAAAACAGAAATTTTGTTACGAAATAAATACGGAAATTATTTCAGTGTAAACGAAACTATCGATTGCACGTGAAACTATCGGATGTGTACGAACATCGATAGTATTTCCGCTCGATACTGCTCAACAATCGATTGTTTACCACCTTTTATTTTCGTTTTCATCAAGTTGCCATGGAAAAATTTGTATCGAAGTTTGTATAAATACTGGGACAACTCACAGGTTTTCTCATTCAGTAACTTGCTTCTGTTTGGATAACAACTGAATCATTTTTTCCTTATTCCTGCAACAGCTTTAATAGATGTTTCATAATTTCTTTTCCCTATTTAAAAACATCTCATCAAAACATTTTAATGCAAAAGAGGCTATGAGTCCCAGAAATTCCTTATTTAAATAGCCACAATTTCCTTGTTTGAAAACCTATCGCCCATTTTAAAGCGATGCGAGTCTTTCCATTTAGGCATATCTTGGTGCATGTCATCTCTTGTAGAATTCGTGATTTAACGACACTTTTCCACATTAACTGATTTTTAAACGATTTTCCTTAATATTTGCTAAAGAACTATATAAATATGATTACCTCAATACACGATCAGAGTCTTTCCATTTAGGCATATCTTGGTGCATGCCATCTCTAGTAGAATTCGTGATTTAACGACACTTTTCCACATTAACTGATTTTTAAACGATTTTCCTTAATATTTGCTAAAGAACTATATAAATATGATTACCTCAATACACGATCAGAGTCTTTCCATTTAGGCATATCTTGGTGCATGCCATCTCTAGTAGAATTCGTGATTTAACGACACTTTTCCACATTAACTGATTTTTAAACGATTTTCCTTAATATTTACTAAAGAACTATATAAATATGATTACCTCAATACACGATCAGAGTCTTTCCATTTAGGCATCATCTCTTGTAGAATCTCGTGATTTAACGACACTTTTCCACATTAACTGATTTTTAAACGATTTTCCTTAATATTTGCTAAAGAACTATATAAATATGATTACCTCAATACACGATCAGAGTCTTTCCATTTAGGCATATCTTGGTGCATGCCATCTCTAGTAGAATTCGTGATTTAACGACACTTTTCCACATTAACTGATTTTTAAACGATTTTCCTTAATATTTACTAAAGAACTATATAAATATGATTACCTCAATACACGATCAGAGTCTTTCCATTTAGGCATCATCTCTAGTAGAATTCGTGATTTAACGACACTTTTCCACATTAACTGATTTTTAAACGATTTTCCTTAATATTTATTAAAGAACTATATAAATATGATTACCTCAATACACGATCAGAGTCTTTCCATTTAGACATATCTTGGTTCATGTCTTAGAATTATATGCGTAGCAGTGCGTTAAGCCAGATGATACATCGGATAGTGCAAATTTTTATAATGATTTTTTAAAAATATTTTTTCCTTAAACAAAAGAAACTATTATAATTTGATTACACACAGCAATCCACAAAGGCAACATAGCCATTATTCGTTTCTCTTGGTTTGTTGTATTCGCTTTGCATTTTGAATCACAGCAAAATACCCCTTTCCTTCCTTTTCCGGACAAATTATATATAAATTTGACCAGATATCAACCTTTGGTAAATATTTACTATAGTTACTCGGGCCCAAAACGCGCTTAAACTACATAATTTGGTATCAAACGAAAGAGAAAAATTCCACGAGCACGACCTCAGGTGCGCTATGGTGATATATTTTATAGTTTTTGTGTAATTAACAAAGAAAAATTTTGTTTTTAGCGGGATTGTAGCTTAAAGTAGCTTTTTACGGCTAAAAGAAGCTGTCAAATTTTGAGATAGATTTGCCAGATGCCAAATTTCGGATACTTGAATACGCGGGCTTTTTGAAACTTTTGTTCGCGCTATTCTCAACAAACGAAAATATTGCTGAGTTGCTGCCAGAGCAGCCGAATATTCCTCAATTTTATAATTCAGAATAAAATATTTGGCTGCCAGGGCGGTCAAACAACGCGCCAAATAAAATATAGCGTTTGCCAACACTAAAATCTAGCTTTAGTCGATTTTTTCACTTTTCAACACTGAAATCTCGAGTAGCTTAAGTAAATATTTACCTTCTTTAGAATACATTTTTTTTATTTTTTCTTAATATTTTCTTCCTATTTTTTGTTGACTTTTTCCTACTTCAAAAAAATTTGTTCAAAATTTTCATTTTCAATGCTAATGACAACAGATTTCTTTAGAATAGATTTTTTAATGCTAATTAAAAAATTTTCAACGCCAATGAAAAAATGTTTATTAAAAATTTTTTTTTTTAATACCAATGAAAATAAATTTCATTAGAATTAAATTTTTAATGCCAATGAAAAAAAAATTTAATTAGCATTGTTTTTTTCAATGCTAATGAAACCAATGCATTATAAAAGTAATGCAATAGAAACTACTCTCATCGATGGTAGTACTTTTAAAGACATATTATTTGTTAACTAATAATATATTTTTGTTTTGCAATATAAATAAAACCAAATTCCAGAAAAAAGTTCATTATGCTGAAAAAAGAATTTCAGTGCTCAACACTAACAATAACGATAAAAAACTATCGAGGTGTGGCTTAGAAATAAAAAAATCGATATATCGATATATTGAGAGTTTCCCAGCTCTAGTGCTCCAATGACTCAGCAGTTTGGGTATATATAAAGCGTTTTCTTCTGTAAGTTTTCACACTTCTGTGTCATTCGTTCTAGGAAGCATTGCCTGAAAAGCAAACCCTTATTTTTTTTTTAAATTATTTAAAAACATTTTAATTTTCCTTTTAAAAAAGTAAAACGTAAAACGTTTTTGCTAGATAATGGTTTCCTTAGTAATAATTAAAAGCTTAAAGTTTGTCGATATTATAACACCAAACGACCCACTCGCGTAATAAAAAGGAGTGGCAAACATAAGAATTTGTTTTTTCCCCCGTTAAACGAAATAAACATTTTCCTTTCTTGCTTTGGACTTCCTTTTTCGTCAGTTTTATTTTTCCATTGCATATTTAACCTAATTAAAATGAGTTATACGAGTCAGGTGAAGAGACCAAGTTAATCCTTGACCTGCTTGAATCTTTGCGGGTCTATTTTTGCTTTCGCTATAAGCCGCGAAAGAAAGCTTCGATTAAATTGACCACATATTTCATAACGATTTAAAAAAAATGTAAATATATTTATCTTAATGATAGCGTTATTGAGGCCTTCCATTCAGTCATAATCACGATGGAGGAATTAATCTAGTTGGTAACTTGATTCAGTATTAGATGATAAAAAACTTGTTTGTTCTATCTTTTATTGAATTACTGTAAATGGTAATTTACGCATAAACTTGATGAATTCAACCAAAGATTTTGATGAAAAAAACACCAAAATTCTCAACAAAATTACTTTTTCAAGCCAAGCGACAGTAAAACAGAAATTTTGTTACGAAATAAATACGGAAATTATTTCAGTGTAAACGAAACTATCGATTGCACGTGAAACTATCGGATGTGTACGAACATCGATAGTATTTCCGCTCGATACTGCTCAACAATCGATTGTTTACCACCTTTTATTTTCGTTTTCATCAAGTTGCCATGGAAAAATTTGTATCGAAGTTTGTATAAATACTGGGACAACTCACAGGTTTTCTCATTCAGTAACTTGCTTCTGTTTGGATAACAACTGAATCATTTTTTCCTTATTCCTGCAACAGCTTTAATAGATGTTTCATAATTTCTTTTCCCTATTTAAAAACAGCTCATCAAAACATTTTAATGCAAAGAGGCTATGAGTCCCAGAAATTCCTTATTTAAATAGCCACAATTTCCTTGTTTGAAAACCTATCGCCCATTTTAAAGCGATGCGAGTCTTTCCATTTAGGCATATCTTGGTGCATGTCATCTCTTGTAGAATTCGTGATTTAACGACACTTTTCCACATTAACTGATTTTTAAACGATTTTCCTTAATATTTGCTAAAGAACTATATAAATATGATTACCTCAATACACGATCAGAGTCTTTCCATTTAGGCGTGGTGCATGCCATCTCTAGTAGAATTCGTGATTTAACGACACTTTTCCACATTAACTGATTTTTAAACGATTTTCCTTAATATTTACTAAAGAAGTATATAAATATGATTACCTCAATACACGATCAGAGTCTTTCCATTTAGGCATATCTTGGTGCATGCCATCTCTAGTAGAATTCGTGATTTAACGACACTTTTCCACATTAACTGATTTTTAAACGATTTTCCTTAATATTTGCTAAAGAACTATATAAATATGATTACCTCAATACACGATCAGAGTCTTTCCATTTAGGCATATCTTGGTGCATGCCATCTCTAGTAGAATTCGTGATTTAACGACACTTTTCCACATTAACTGATTTTTAAACGATTTTCCTTAATATTTACTAAAGAACTATATAAATATGATTACCTCAATACACGATCAGAGTCTTTCCATTTAGGCATCATCTCTTGTAGAATTCGTGATTTAACGACACTTTTCCACATTAACTGATTTTTAAACGATTTTCCTTAATATTTGCTAAAGAACTATATAAATATGATTACCTCAATACACGATCAGAGTCTTTCCATTTAGGCATATCTTGGTGCATGCCATCTCTAGTAGAATTCGTGATTTAACGACACTTTTCCACATTAACTGATTTTTAAACGATTTTCCTTAATATTTACTAAAGAACTATATAAATATGATTACCTCAATACACGATCAGAGTCTTTCCATTTAGGCATCATCTCTAGTAGAATTCGTGATTTAACGACACTTTTCCACATTAACTGATTTTTAAACGATTTTCCTTAATATTTATTAAAGAACTATATAAATATGATTACCTCAATACACGATCAGAGTCTTTCCATTTAGACATATCTTGGTTCATGTCTTAGAATTATATGCGTAGCAGTGCGTTAAGCCAGATGATACATCGGATAGTGCAAATTTTTATAATGATTTTTTAAAAATATTTTTCCTTAAACAAAAGAAACTATTATAATTTGATTACACACAGCAATCCACAAAGGCAACATAGCCATTATTCGTTTCTCTTGGTTTGTTGTATTCGCTTTGCATTTTGAATCACAGCAAAATACCCCTTTCCTTCCTTTTCCGGACAAATTATATATAAATTTGACCAGATATCAACCTTTGGTAAATATTTACTATAGTTACTCGGGCCCAAAACGCGCTTAAACTACATAATTTGGTATCAAACGAAAGAGAAAAATTCCACGAGCACGACCTCAGGTGCGCTATGGTGATATATTTTATAGTTTTTGTGTAATTAACAAAAGAAAAATTTTGTTTTTAGCGGGATTGTAGCTTAAAGTAGCTTTTTACGGCTAAAAGAAGCTGTCAAATTTTGAGATAGATTTGCCAGATGCCAAATTTCGGATACTTGAATACGCGGGCTTTTTGAAACTTTTGTTCGCGCTATTCTCAACAAACGAAAATATTGCTGAGTTGCTGCCAGAGCAGCCGAATATTCCTCAATTTTATAATTCAGAATAAAATATTTGGCTGCCAGGGCGGTCAAACAACGCGCCAAATAAAATATAGCGTTTGCCAACACTAAAATCTAGCTTTAGTCGATTTTTTTCACTTTTCAACACTGAAATCTCGAGTAGCTTAAGTAAATATTTACCTTCTTTAGAATACATTTTTTTTATTTTTTCTTAATATTTTCTTCCTATTTTTTGTTGACTTTTTCCTACTTCAAAAAAATTTGTTCAAAATTTTAATTTTCAATGCTAATGACAACAGATTTCTTTAGAATAGATTTTTTTAATGCTAATTAAAAAATTTTCAACGCCAATGAAAAAATGTTTATTAAAAATTTTTTTTTTTTAATACCAATGAAAATAAATTTCATTAGAATTAAATTTTTTTAATGCCAATGAAAAAATTTAATTAGCATTGTTTTTTTCAATGCTAATGAAACCAATGCATTATAAAAGTAATGCAATAGAAACTACTCTCATCGATGGTAGTACTTTTAAAGACATATTATTTGTTAACTAATAATATATTTTTGTTTTGCAATATAAATAAAACCAAATTCCAGAAAAAAGTTCATTATGCTGAAAAAAGAATTTCAGTACTCAACACTAACAATAACGATAAAAAACTATCGAGTGTGGCTTAGAAATAAAAAAATCGATATATCGATATATTGAGAGTTTCCCAGCTCTAGTGCTCCAATGACTCAGCAGTTTGGGTATATATAAAGCGTTTTCTTCTGTAAGTTTTCACACTTCTGTGTCATTCGTTCTAGGAAGCATTGCCTGAAAAGCAAACCCTTATTTTTTTTAAATTATTTAAAAACATTTTAATTTTTCCTTTTAAAAAAGTAAAACGTAAAACGTTTTTGCTAGATAATGGTTTCCTTAGTAATAATTAAAAGCTTAAAGTTTGTCGATATTATAACACCAAACGACCCACTCGCGTAATAAAAAGGAGTGGCAAACATAAGAATTTGTTTTTTCCCCCGTTAAACGAAATAAACATTTTCCTTTCTTGCTTTGGACTTCCTTTTTCGTCAGTTTTATTTTTCCATTGCATATTTAACCTAATTAAAATGAGTTATACGAGTCAGGTGAAGAGACCAAGTTAATCCTTGACCTGCTTGAATCTTTGCGGGTCTATTTTTGCTTTCGCTATAAGCCGCGAAAGAAAGCTTCCGATTAAATTGACCACATATTTCATAACGATTTAAAAAAAATGTAAATATATTTATCTTAATGATAGCGTTATTGAGGCCTTCCATTCAGTCATAATCACGATGGAGGAATTAATCTAGTTGGTAACTTGATTCAGTATTAGATGATAAAAAACTTGTTTGTTCTATCTTTTATTGAATTACTGTAAATGGTAATTTACGCATAAACTTGATGAATTCAACCAAAGATTTTGATGAAAAAAACACCAAAATTCTCAACAAAATTACTTTTTCAAGCCAAGCGACAGTAAAACAGAAATTTTGTTACGAAATAAATACGGAAATTATTTCAGTGTAAACGAAACTATCGATTGCACGTGAAACTATCGGATGTGTACGAACATCGATAGTATTTCCGCTCGATACTGCTCAACAATCGATTGTTTACCACCTTTTATTTTCGTTTTCATCAAGTTGCCATGGAAAAATTTGTATCGAAGTTTGTATAAATACTGGGACAACTCACAGGTTTTCTCATTCAGTAACTTGCTTCTGTTTGGATAACAACTGAATCATTTTTTCCTTATTCCTGCAACAGCTTTAATAGATGTTTCATAATTTCTTTTCCCTATTTAAAAACATCTCATCAAAACATTTTAATGCAAAAGAGGCTATGAGTCCCAGAAATTTCTTATTTAAATAGCCACAATTTCCTTGTTTGAAAACCTATCGCCCATTTTAAAGCGATGCGAGTCTTTCCATTTAGGCATATCTTGGTGCATGTCATCTCTTGTAGAATTCGTGATTTAACGACACTTTTCCACATTAACTGATTTTTAAACGATTTTCCTTAATATTTGCTAAAGAACTATATAAATATGATTACCTCAATACACGATCAGAGTCTTTCCATTTAGGCGTGGTGCATGCCATCTCTAGTAGAATTCGTGATTTAACGACACTTTTCCACATTAACTGATTTTTAAACGATTTTCCTTAATATTTACTAAAGAAGTATATAAATATGATTACCTCAATACACGATCAGAGTCTTTCCATTTAGGCATATCTTGGTGCATGCCATCTCTAGTAGAATTCGTGATTTAACGACACTTTTCCACATTAACTGATTTTTAAACGATTTTCCTTAATATTTACTAAAGAACTATATAAATATGATTACCTCAATACACGATCAGAGTCTTTCCATTTAGGCATCATCTCTTGTAGAATTCGTGATTTAACGACACTTTTCCACATTAACTGATTTTTAAACGATTTTCCTTAATATTTACTAAAGAACTATATAAATATGATTACCTCAATACACGATCAGAGTCTTTCCATTTAGGCATATCTTGGTGCATGCCATCTCTAGTAGAATTCGTGATTTAACGACACTTTTCCACATTAAATGATTTTTAAAAAGATTTTCCTAAATATTTGCTAAAGAACTATATAAATATGATTACCTCAATACACGATCAGAGTCTTTCCATTTAGGCATATCTTGGTGCATGTCATCTCTTGTAGAATTCGTAATTTAACGACGACTTTTCCACATTATGATTTTTAAACGATTTTCCTTAATATTTACTAAAGAACTATATAAATATGATTACCTCAATACACGATCAGAGTCTTTCCATTTAGGCATATCTTGGTGCATGTCATCGCTTGTAGAATTCGTGATTTAACGACGACTTTTCCACCTGATTATGATTTTTAAACGATTTTCCTTAATATTTACTAAAGAACTATATAAATATGATTACCTCAATACACGACCAGAGTCTTTCCATTTAGGCATATCTTGGTGCATGCCATCTCTAGTAGAATTCGTGATTTAACGACACTTTTCCACATTAACTGATTTTTAAACGATTTTCCTTAATATTTGCTAAAGAACTATATAAATATGATTACCTCAATACACGATCAGAGTCTTTCCATTTAGGCATATCTTGGTGCATGCCATCTCTAGTAGAATTCGTGATTTAACGACACTTTTCCACATTAACTGATTTTTAAACGATTTTCCTTAATATTTACTAAAGAACTATATAAATATGATTACCTCAATACACGATCAGAGTCTTTCCATTTAGGCATATCTTGGTGCATGCCATCTCTAGTAGAATTCGTGATTTAACGACACTTTTCCACATTAACTGATTTTTAAACGATTTTCCTTAATATTTACTAAAGAACTATATAAATATGATTACCTCAATACACGATCAGAGTCTTTCCATTTAGGCATATCTTGGTGCATGTCATCTCTTGTAGAATTCGTGATTTAACGACGACTTTTCCACATTATGATTTTTAAAACGATTTTCCTTAATATTTACTAAAGAACTATATAAATATGATTACCTCAATACACGATTAGAGTCTTTCCATTTAGGCATATCTTGTTCATGTCTTAGAATTATATGCGTAGCAGTGCGTTAAGCCAGATGATACATCGGATAGTGCAAATTTTTATAATGATTTTTTAAAAATATTTTTCCTTAAACAAAAGAAACTATTATAATTTGATTACACACAGCAATCCACAAAGGCAACATAGCCATTATTCGTTTCTTCTGGTTTGTTGTATTCGCTTTGCATTTTGAATCACAGCAAAATACCCCTTTCCTTCCTTTTCCGGACAAATTATATATAAATTTGACCAGATATCAACCTTTGGTAAATATTTACTATAGTTACTCGGGCCCAAAACGCGCTTAAACTACATAATTTGGTATCAAACGAAAGAGAAAAATTCCACGAGCACGACCTCAGGTGCGCTATGGTGATATATTTTATAGTTTTTGTGTAATTAACAAAAGAAAAATTTTGTTTTTAGCGGGATTGTAGCTTAAAGTAGCTTTTTACGGCTAAAAGAAGCTGTCAAATTTTGAGATAGATTTGCCAGATGCCAAATTTCGGATACTTGAATACGCGGGCTTTTTGAAACTTTTGTTCGCGCTATTCTCAACAAACGAAAATATTGCTGAGTTGCTGCCAGAGCAGCCGAATATTCCTCAATTTTATAATTCAGAATAAAATATTTGGCTGCCAGGGCGGTCAAACAACGCGCCAAATAAAATATAGCGTTTGCCAACACTAAAATCTAGCTTTAGTCGATTTTTTTCACTTTTCAACACTGAAATCTCGAGTAGCTTAAGTAAATATTTACCTTCTTTAGAATACATTTTTTTATTTTTTCTTAATATTTTCTTCCTATTTTTTGTTGACTTTTTCCTACTTCAAAAAAATTTGTTCAAAATTTTCATTTTCAATGCTAATGACAACAGATTTCTTTAGAATAGATTTTTTTAATGCTAATTAAAAAATTTTCAACGCCAATGAAAAAATGTTTATTAAAAATTTTTTTTTTTTAATACCAATGAAAATAAATTTCATTAGAATTAAATTTTTTAATGCCAATGAAAAAAATTTAATTAGCATTGTTTTTTTTCAATGCTAATGAAACCAATGCATTATAAAAGTAATGCAATAGAAACTACTCTCATCGATGGTAGTACTTTTAAAGACATATTATTTGTTAACTAATAATATATTTTTGTTTTGCAATATAAATAAAACCAAATTCCAGAAAAAAGTTCATTATGCTGAAAAAAAGAATTTCAGTGCTCAACACTAACAATAACGATAAAAAACTATCGAGTGTGGCTTAGAAATAAAAAAATCGATATATCGATATATTGAGAGTTTCCCAGCTCTAGTGCTCCAATGACTCAGCAGTTTGGGTATATATAAAGCGTTTTCTTCTGTAAGTTTTCACACTTCTGTGTCATTCGTTCTAGGAAGCATTGCCTGAAAAGCAAACCCTTATTTTTTTTTAAATTATTTAAAAACATTTTAATTTTTCCTTTTAAAAAAGTAAAACGTAAAACGTTTTTGCTAGATAATGGTTTCCTTAGTAATAATTAAAAGCTTAAAGTTTGTCGATATTATAACACCAAACGACCCACTCGCGTAATAAAAAGGAGTGGCAAACATAAGAATTTGTTTTTTCCCCCGTTAAACGAAATAAACATTTTCCTTTCTTGCTTTGGACTTCCTTTTTCGTCAGTTTTATTTTTCCATTGCATATTTAACCTAATTAAAATGAGTTATACGAGTCAGGTGAAGAGACCAAGTTAATCCTTGACCTGCTTGAATCTTTGCGGGTCTATTTTTGCTTTCGCTATAAGCCGCGAAAGAAAGCTTCGATTAAATTGACCACATATTTCATAACGATTTAAAAAAATGTAAATATATTTATCTTAATGATAGCGTTATTGAGGCCTTCCATTCAGTCATAATCACGATGGAGGAATTAATCTAGTTGGTAACTTGATTCAGTATTAGATGATAAAAAACTTGTTTGTTCTATCTTTTATTGAATTACTGTAAATGGTAATTTACGCATAAACTTGATGAATTCAACCAAAGATTTTGATGAAAAAAACACCAAAATTCTCAACAAAATTACTTTTTCAAGCCAAGCGACAGTAAAACAGAAATTTTGTTACGAAATAAATACGGAAATTATTTCAGTGTAAACGAAACTATCGATTGCACGTGAAACTATCGGATGTGTACGAACATCGATAGTATTTCCGCTCGATACTGCTCAACAATCGATTGTTTACCACCTTTTATTTTCGTTTTCATCAAGTTGCCATGGAAAAATTTGTATCGAAGTTTGTATAAATACTGGGACAACTCACAGGTTTTCTCATTCAGTAACTTGCTTCTGTTTGGATAACAACTGAATCATTTTTTCCTTATTCCTGCAACAGCTTTAATAGATGTTTCATAATTTCTTTTCCCTATTTAAAAACATCTCATCAAAACATTTTAATGCAAAAGAGGCTATGAGTCCCAGAAATTCCTTATTTAAATAGCCACAATTTCCTTGTTTGAAAACCTATCGCCCATTTTAAAGCGATGCGAGTCTTTCCATTTAGGCATATCTTGGTGCATGTCATCTCTTGTAGAATTCGTGATTTAACGACACTTTTCCACATTAACTGATTTTTAAACGATTTTCCTTAATATTTGCTAAAGAACTATATAAATATGATTACCTCAATACACGATCAGAGTCTTTCCATTTAGGCGTGGTGCATGCCATCTCTAGTAGAATTCGTGATTTAACGACACTTTTCCACATTAACTGATTTTTAAACGATTTTCCTTAATATTTACTAAAGAAGTATATAAATATGATTACCTCAATACACGATCAGAGTCTTTCCATTTAGGCATATCTTGGTGCATGCCATCTCTAGTAGAATTCGTGATTTAACGACACTTTTCCACATTAACTGATTTTTAAACGATTTTCCTTAATATTTGCTAAAGAACTATATAAATATGATTACCTCAATACACGATCAGAGTCTTTCCATTTAGGCATATCTTGGTGCATGCCATCTCTAGGAAAATTCGTGATTTAACGACACTTTTCCACATTAACTGATTTTTAAACGATTTTCCTTAATATTTACTAAAGAACTATATAAATATGATTACCTCAATACACGATCAGAGTCTTTCCATTTAGGCATAACTTGGTGCATGCCATCTCTAGTAGAATTCGTGATTTAACGACACTTTTCCACATTAACTGATTTTCTAAAAAAGAATATAAAAAATTACAAACAATTTTTCATTTTGGGATTTTTTTGGTGTTTTATTTTTTTTAAAAGTAAAACCACATTTTTAAACGATTTTCCTTAATATTTACTAAAGAACTATATAAATATGATTACCTCAATACACGATCAGAGTCTTTCCATTTAGGCATATCTTGGTGCATGTCATCTCTTGTAGAATTCGTGATTTAACGACGACTTTTCCACATTAACTGATTTTTAAACGATTTTCCTTAATATTTGACTAAAGAACTATATAAATATGATTACCTCAATACACGATCAGAGTCTTTCCATTTAGGCATATCTTGGTGCATGCCATCTCTTGTAGAATTCGTGATTTAACGACGACTTTTCCACATTAACTGATTTTTAAACGATTTTCCTTAATATTTACTAAAGAACTATATAAATATGATTACCTCAATACACGATCAGAGTCTTTCCATTTAGGCATATCTTGGTGCATGCCATCTCTAGTAGAATTCGTGATTTAACGACACTTTTCCACATTAACTGATTTTTAAACGATTTTCCTTAATATTTGCTAAAGAACTATATAAATATGATTACCTCAATACACGATCAGAGTCTTTCCATTTAGGCATATCTTGGTGCATGCCATCTCTAGTAGAATTCGTGATTTAACGACACTTTTCCACATTAACTGATTTTTAAACGATTTTCCTTAATATTTGCTAAAGAACTATATAAATATGATTACCTCAATACACGATCAGAGTCTTTCCATTTAGGCATATCTTGGGGGGTTTTTTTTTTTTTAAAAAATTGGAAATTAAAAGAAATTTTTCCAAAAAAAGTTATTTAAAAAATTTTTCCTTAATATTTACTAAAGAACTATATAAATATGATTACCTCAATACACGATCAGAGTCTTTCCATTTAGGCATATCTTGGTGCATGCCATCTCTAGTAGAATTCGTGATTTAACGACACTTTTCCACATTAACTGATTTTTAAACGATTTTCCTTAATATTTACTAAAGAACTATATAAATATGATTACCTCAATACACGATCAGAGTCTTTCCATTTAGGCATATCTTGGTGCATGCCATCTCTAGTAGAATTCGTGATTTAACGACACTTTTCCACATTAACTGATTTTTAAACGATTTTCCTTAATATTTACTAAAGAACTATATAAACATGGTTACCTCAATACACGATCAGAGTCTTTCCATTTAGGCATATTTTGGGGGGGGCCATCCTTTTTAAGAAATTTGGATTTTAAAACACTTTTTCCCATTAATTGATTTTTAAACGATTTTCCTTAATATTTGCTAAAGAACTATATAAATATGATTACCTCAATACACGATCAGTCTTTCCATTTAGGCATATCTTGGTGCATGTCATCTCTTGTAGAATTCGTGATTAAACGACACTTTTCCACATTAACTGATTTTTAAACGATTTTCCTTAATATTTACTAAAGAACTATATAAACATGGTTACCTCAATACACGATCAGAGTCTTTCCATTTAGGCATATCTTGGTGCATGCCATCTCTAGTAGAATTCGTGATTTAACGACACTTTTCCACATTAACTGATTTTTAAACGATTTTCCTTAATATTTACTAAAGAACTATATAAATATGATTACCTCAATACACGATCAGAGTCTTTCCATTTAGGCATATCTTGGTGCATGCCATCTCTAGTAGAATTCGTGATTTAACGACACTTTTCCACATTAACTGATTTTTAAACGATTTTCCTTAATATTTACTAAAGAACTATATAAACATGGTTACCTCAATACACGATCAGAGTCTTTCCATTTAGGCATATCTTGGTGCATGCCATCTCTAGTAGAATTCGTGATTTAACGACACTTTTCCACATTAACTGATTTTTAAACGATTTTCCTTAATATTTGCTAAAGAACTATATAAATATGATTACCTCAATACACGATCAGTCTTTCCATTTAGGCATATCTTGGTGCATGTCATCTCTTGTAGAATTCGTGATTAAACGACACTTTTCCACATTAACTGATTTTTAAACGATTTTCCTTAATATTTGCTAAAGAACTATATAAATATGATTACCTCAATACACGATCAGAGTCTTTCCATTTAGGCATATCTTGGTGCATGTCATCTCTTGTAGAATTCGTGATTTAACGACACTTTTCCACATTAACTGATTTTTAAACGATTTTCCTTAATATTTGCTAAAGAACTATATAAATATGATTACCTCAATACACGATCAGAGTCTTTCCATTTAGGCATATCTTGGTGCATGTCATCTCTTGTAGAATTCGTGATTTAACGACACTTTTCCACATTAACTGATTTTTAAACGATTTTCCTTAATATTTACTAAAGAACTATATAAATATGATTACCTCAATACACGATCAGAGTCTTTCCATTTAGGCATAGCATGGTGCATGTGGCATCTCTTGTAGAATTCGTGATTTAACGACGACTTTTCCACATTATGATTTTAAAACGATTTTCCTTAATATTTACTAAAGAACTATATAAATATGATTACCTCAATACACGATTAGAGTCTTTCCATTTAGGCATATCTTGTTCATGTCTTAGAATTATATGCGTAGCAGTGCGTTAAGCCAGATGATACATCGGATAGTGCAAATTTTTATAATGATTTTTAAAAATATTTTTCCTTAAACAAAAGAAACTATTATAATTTGATTACACACAGCAATCCACAAAGGCAACATAGCCATTATTCGTTTCTTCTGGTTTGTTGTATTCGCTTTGCATTTTGAATCACAGCAAAATACCCCTTTCCTTCCTTTTCCGGACAAATTATATATAAATTTGACCAGATATCAACCTTTGGTAAATATTTACTATAGTTACTCGGGCCCAAAACGCGCTTAAACTACATAAATTTGGTATCAAACGAAAGAGAAAAATTCCACGAGCACGACCTCAGGTGCGCCTTGGCGATTTATTTCGTAGTTTTTGTGTAATTAACAAAAGAAAAATTATGTTTTAACGGGATTCTAGCTAAAAGTAGCTTTTTACGGCTAAAAGAAGCTGTCAAATTTTGAGATAGTGTTACCAGATGCCAAATTTCGGATACTTGAATACGCGGGCTTTTTGAAACTTTTGTTCGCGCTATTCTCAACAAACGAAAATATTGCTGAGTTGCTGCCAGAGCAGCCGAATATTCCTCAATTTTATAATTCAGAATAAAATATTTGGCTGCCAGGGCGGTCAAACAACGCGCCAAATAAAATATAGCGTTTGCCAACACTAAAATCTAGCTTTAGTCGATTTTTTTCACTTTTCAACACTGAAATCTCGAGTAGCTTAAGTAAATATTTACCTTCTTTAGAATACATTTTTTTTATTTTTTCTTAATATTTTCTTCCTATTTTTTGTTGACTTTTTCCTACTTCAAAAAAATTTGTTCAAAATTTTCATTTTCAATGCTAATGACAACAGATTTCTTTAGAATAGATTTTTTTAATGCTAATTAAAAAATTTTCAACGCCAATGAAAAATTGTTTATTAAAAATTTTTTTTTTTAATACCAATGAAAATAAATTTCATTAGAATTAAATTTTTTAATGCCAATGAAAAAAAATTTAATTAGCATTGTTTTTTTTCAATGCTAATGAAACCAATGCATTATAAAAGTAATGCAATAGAAACTACTCTCATCGATGGTAGTACTTTTAAAGACATATTATTTGTTAACTAATAATATATTTTTGTTTTGCAATATAAATAAAACCAAATTCCAGAAAAAAGTTCATTATGCTGAAAAAAAGAATTTCAGTGCTCAACACTAACAATAACGATAAAAAACTATCGAGTGTGGCTTAGAAATAAAAAAATCGATATATCGATATATTGAGAGTTTCCCAGCTCTAGTGCTCCAATGACTCAGCAGTTTGGGTATATATAAAGCGTTTTCTTCTGTAAGTTTTCACACTTCTGTGTCATTCGTTCTAGGAAGCATTGCCTGAAAAGCAAACCCTTATTTTTTTTTTAAATTATTTAAAAACATTTTAATTTTTCCTTTTAAAAAAGTAAAACGTAAAACGTTTTTGCTAGATAATGGTTTCCTTAGTAATAATTAAAAGCTTAAAGTTTGTCGATATTATAACACCAAACGACCCACTCGCGTAATAAAAAGGAGTGGCAAACATAAGAATTTGTTTTTTCCCCCGTTAAACGAAATAAACATTTTCCTTTCTTGCTTTGGACTTCCTTTTTCGTCAGTTTTATTTTTCCATTGCATATTTAACCTAATTAAAATGAGTTATACGAGTCAGGTGAAGAGACCAAGTTAATCCTTGACCTGCTTGAATCTTTGCGGGTCTATTTTTGCTTTCGCTATAAGCCGCGAAAGAAAGCTTCGATTAAATTGACCACATATTTCATAACGATTTAAAAAAAATGTAAATATATTTATCTTAATGATAGCGTTATTGAGGCCTTCCATTCAGTCATAATCACGATGGAGGAATTAATCTAGTTGGTAACTTGATTCAGTATTAGATGATAAAAAACTTGTTTGTTCTATCTTTTATTGAATTACTGTAAATGGTAATTTACGCATAAACTTGATGAATTCAACCAAAGATTTTGATGAAAAAAACACCAAAATTCTCAACAAAATTACTTTTTCAAGCCAAGCGACAGTAAAACAGAAATTTTGTTACGAAATAAATACGGAAATTATTTCAGTGTAAACGAAACTATCGATTGCACGTGAAACTATCGGATGTGTACGAACATCGATAGTATTTCCGCTCGATACTGCTCAACAATCGATTGTTTACCACCTTTTATTTTCGTTTTCATCAAGTTGCCATGGAAAAATTTGTATCGAAGTTTGTATAAATACTGGGACAACTCACAGGTTTTCTCATTCAGTAACTTGCTTCTGTTTGGATAACAACTGAATCATTTTTTTCCTTATTCCTGCAACAGCTTTAATAGATGTTTCATAATTTCTTTTCCCTATTTAAAAACATCTCATCAAAACATTTTAATGCAAAAGAGGCTATGAGTCCCAGAAATTCCTTATTTAAATAGCCACAATTTCCTTGTTTGAAAACCTATCGCCCATTTTAAAGCGATGCGAGTCTTTCCATTTAGGCATATCTTGGTGCATGCCATCTCTAGTAGAATTCGTGATTTAACGACACTTTTCCACATTAACTGATTTTTAAACGATTTTCCTTAATATTTGCTAAAGAACTATATAAATATGATTACCTCAATACACGATCAGAGTCTTTCCATTTAGGCATATCTTGGTGCATGCCATCTCTAGTAGAATTCGTGATTTAACGACACTTTTCCACATTAACTGATTTTTAAACGATTTTCCTTAATATTTGCTAAAGAACTATATAAATATGATTACCTCAATACACGATCAGAGTCTTTCCATTTAGGCATATCTTGGTGCATGCCATCTCTAGTAGAATTCGTGATTTAACGACACTTTTCCACATTAACTGATTTTTAAACGATTTTCCTTAATATTTACTAAAGAACTATATAAATATGATTACCTCAATACACGATCAGAGTCTTTCCATTTAGGCATATCTTGGTTCATGTCTTAGAATTATATGCGTAGCAGTGCGTTAAGCCAGATGATACATCGGATAGTGCAAATTTTTATAATGATTTTTAAAAATATTTTTCCTTAAACAAAAGAAACTATTATAATTTGATTACACACAGCAATCCACAAAGGCAACATAGCCATTATTCGTTTCTTCTGGTTTGTTGTATTCGCTTTGCATTTTGAATCACAGCAAAATACCCCTTTCCTTCCTTTTCCGGACAAATTATATATAAATTTGACCAGATATCAACCTTTGGTAAATATTTACTATAGTTACTCGGGCCCAAAACGCGCTTAAACTACATAATTTGGTATCAAACGAAAGAGAAAAATTCCACGAGCACGACCTCAGGTGCGCTATGGTGATATATTTTATAGTTTTTGTGTAATTAACAAAAGAAAAATTTTGTTTTTAGCGGGATTGTAGCTTAAAGTAGCTTTTTACGGCTAAAAGAAGCTGTCAAATTTTGAGATAGATTTGCCAGATGCCAAATTTCGGATACTTGAATACGCGGGCTTTTTGAAACTTTTGTTCGCGCTATTCTCAACAAACGAAAATATTGCTGAGTTGCTGCCAGAGCAGCCGAATATTCCTCAATTTTATAATTCAGAATAAAATATTTGGCTGCCAGGGCGGTCAAACAACGCGCCAAATAAAATATAGCGTTTGCCAACACTAAAATCTAGCTTTAGTCGATTTTTTCACTTTTCAACACTGAAATCTCGAGTAGCTTAAGTAAATATTTACCTTCTTTAGAATACATTTTTTTTATTTTTTCTTAATATTTTCTTCCTATTTTTTGTTGACTTTTTCCTACTTCAAAAAAATTTGTTCAAAATTTTCATTTTCAATGCTAATGACAACAGATTTCTTTAGAATAGATTTTTTTAATGCTAATTAAAAAATTTTCAACGCCAATGAAAAAATGTTTATTAAAAATTTTTTTTTTTAATACCAATGAAAATAAATTTCATTAGAATTAAATTTTTTAATGCCAATGAAAAAAAATTTAATTAGCATTGTTTTTTTTCAATGCTAATGAAACCAATGCATTATAAAAGTAATGCAATAGAAACTACTCTCATCGATGGTAGTACTTTTAAAGACATATTATTTGTTAACTAATAATATATTTTTGTTTTGCAATATAAATAAAACCAAATTCCAGAAAAAGTTCATTATGCTGAAAAAAAGAATTTCAGTGCTCAACACTAACAATAACGATAAAAAACTATCGAGTGTGGCTTAGAAATAAAAAAATCGATATATCGATATATTGAGAGTTTCCCCAGCTCTAGTGCTCCAATGACTCAGCAGTTTGGGTATATATAAAGCGTTTTCTTCTGTAAGTTTTCACACTTCTGTGTCATTCGTTCTAGGAAGCATTGCCTGAAAAGCAAACCCTTATTTTTTTTAAATTATTTAAAAACATTTTAATTTTTCCTTTTAAAAAGTAAAACGTAAAACGTTTTTGCTAGATAATGGTTTCCTTAGTAATAATTAAAAGCTTAAAGTTTGTCGATATTATAACACCAAACGACCCACTCGCGTAATAAAAAGGAGTGGCAAACATAAGAATTTGTTTTTTCCCCCGTTAAACGAAATAAACATTTTCCTTTCTTGCTTTGGACTTCCTTTTTCGTCAGTTTTATTTTTCCATTGCATATTTAACCTAATTAAAATGAGTTATACGAGTCAGGTGAAGAGACCAAGTTAATCCTTGACCTGCTTGAATCTTTGCGGGTCTATTTTTGCTTTCGCTATAAGCCGCGAAAGAAAGCTTCGATTAAATTGACCACATATTTCATAACGATTTAAAAAAAATGTAAATATATTTATCTTAATGATAGCGTTATTGAGGCCTTCCATTCAGTCATAATCACGATGGAGGAATTAATCTAGTTGGTAACTTGATTCAGTATTAGATGATAAAAAACTTGTTTGTTCTATCTTTTATTGAATTACTGTAAATGGTAATTTACGCATAAACTTGATGAATTCAACCAAAGATTTTGATGAAAAAAACACCAAAATTCTCAACAAAATTACTTTTTCAAGCCAAGCGACAGTAAAACAGAAATTTTGTTACGAAATAAATACGGAAATTATTTCAGTGTAAACGAAACTATCGATTGCACGTGAAACTATCGGATGTGTACGAACATCGATAGTATTTCCGCTCGATACTGCTCAACAATCGATTGTTTACCACCTTTTATTTTCGTTTTCATCAAGTTGCCATGGAAAAATTTGTATCGAAGTTTGTATAAATACTGGGACAACTCACAGGTTTTCTCATTCAGTAACTTGCTTCTGTTTGGATAACAACTGAATCATTTTTTCCTTATTCCTGCAACAGCTTTAATAGATGTTTCATAATTTCTTTTCCCTATTTAAAAACATCTCATCAAAACATTTTAATGCAAAAGAGGCTATGAGTCCCAGAAATTCCTTATTTAAATAGCCACAATTTCCTTGTTTGAAAACCTATCGCCCATTTTAAAGCGATGCGAGTCTTTCCATTTAGGCATATCTTGGTGCATGTCATCTCTTGTAGAATTCGTGATTTAACGACACTTTTCCACATTAACTGATTTTTAAACGATTTTCCTTAATATTTGCTAAAGAACTATATAAATATGATTACCTCAATACACGATCAGAGTCTTTCCATTTAGGCGTGGTGCATGCCATCTCTAGTAGAATTCGTGATTTAACGACACTTTTCCACATTAACTGATTTTTAAACGATTTTCCTTAATATTTACTAAAGAAGTATATAAATATGATTACCTCAATACACGATCAGAGTCTTTCCATTTAGGCATATCTTGGTGCATGCCATCTCTAGTAGAATTCGTGATTTAACGACACTTTTCCACATTAACTGATTTTTAAACGATTTTCCTTAATATTTGCTAAAGAACTATATAAATATGATTACCTCAATACACGATCAGAGTCTTTCCATTTAGGCATATCTTGGTGCATGCCATCTCTAGTAGAATTCGTGATTTAACGACACTTTTCCACATTAACTGATTTTTAAACGATTTTCCTTAATATTTGCTAAAGAACTATATAAATATGATTACCTCAATACACGATCAGAGTCTTTCCATTTAGGCATATCTTGGTGCATGCCATCTCTAGTAGAATTCGTGATTTAACGACACTTTTCCACATTAACTGATTTTTAAACGATTTTCCTTAATATTTACTAAAGAACTATATAAATATGATTACCTCAATACACGATCAGAGTCTTTCCATTTAGGCATATCTTGGTTCATGTCTTAGAATTATATGCGTAGCAGTGCGTTAAGCCAGATGATACATCGGATAGTGCAAATTTTTATAATGATTTTTTAAAAATATTTTTCCTTAAACAAAAGAAACTATTATAATTTGATTACACACAGCAATCCACAAAGGCAACATAGCCATTATTCGTTTCTTCTGGTTTGTTGTATTCGCTTTGCATTTTGAATCACAGCAAAATACCCCTTTCCTTCCTTTTCCGGACAAATTATATATAAATTTGACCAGATATCAACCTTTGGTAAATATTTACTATAGTTACTCGGGCCCAAAACGCGCTTAAACTACATAATTTGGTATCAAACGAAAGAGAAAAATTCCACGAGCACGACCTCAGGTGCGCTATGGTGATATATTTTATAGTTTTTGTGTAATTAACAAAAGAAAAATTTTGTTTTTTAGCGGGATTGTAGCTTAAAGTAGCTTTTTACGGCTAAAAGAAGCTGTCAAATTTTGAGATAGATTTGCCAGATGCCAAATTTCGGATACTTGAATACGCGGGCTTTTTTGAAACTTTTGTTCGCGCTATTCTCAACAAACGAAAATATTGCTGAGTTGCTGCCAGAGCAGCCGAATATTCCTCAATTTTATAATTCAGAATAAAATATTTGGCTGCCAGGGCGGTCAAACAACGCGCCAAATAAAATATAGCGTTTGCCAACACTAAAATCTAGCTTTAGTCGATTTTTTCACTTTTCAACACTGAAATCTCGAGTAGCTTAAGTAAATATTTACCTTCTTTAGAATACATTTTTTTATTTTTTCTTAATATTTTCTTCCTATTTTTTGTTGACTTTTTCCTACTTCAAAAAAAATTTGTTCAAAATTTTCATTTTCAATGCTAATGACAACAGATTTCTTTAGAATAGATTTTTTTAATGCTAATTAAAAAAATTTTCAACGCCAATGAAAAAATGTTTATTAAAAATTTTTTTTTTAATACCAATGAAAATAAATTTCATTAGAATTAAATTTTTTAATGCCAATGAAAAAAAATTTAATTAGCATTGTTTTTTCAATGCTAATGAAACCAATGCATTATAAAAGTAATGCAATAGAAACTACTCTCATCGATGGTAGTACTTTTAAAGACATATTATTTGTTAACTAATAATATATTTTTGTTTTGCAATATAAATAAAACCAAATTCCAGAAAAAAGTTCATTATGCTGAAAAAAAGGATTTCAGTGCTCAACACTAACAATAACGATAAAAAACTATCGAGTGTGGCTTAGAAATAAAAAAATCGATATATCGATATATTGAGAGTTTCCCAGCTCTAGTGCTCCAATGACTCAGCAGTTTGGGTATATATAAAGCGTTTTCTTCTGTAAGTTTTCACACTTCTGTGTCATTCGTTCTAGGAAGCATTGCCTGAAAAGCAAACCCTTATTTTTTTTAATTATTTAAAAACATTTTAATTTTTCCTTTAAAATAAAAAGTAAAACGTAAAACGTTTTTGCTAGATAATGGTTTCCTTAGTAATAATTAAAAGCTTAAAGTTTGTCGATATTATAACACCAAACGACCCACTCGCGTAATAAAAAGGAGTGGCAAACATAAGAATTTGTTTTTTCCCCCGTTAAACGAAATAAACATTTTCCTTTCTTGCTTTGGACTTCCTTTTTCGTCAGTTTTATTTTTCCATTGCATATTTAACCTAATTAAAATGAGTTATACGAGTCAGGTGAAGAGACCAAGTTAATCCTTGACCTGCTTGAATCTTTGCGGGTCTATTTTTGCTTTCGCTATAAGCCGCGAAAGAAAGCTTCGATTAAATTGACCACATATTTCATAACGATTTAAAAAAATGTAAATATATTTATCTTAATGATAGCGTTATTGAGGCCTTCCATTCAGTCATAATCACGATGGAGGAATTAATCTAGTTGGTAACTTGATTCAGTATTAGATGATAAAAAACTTGTTTGTTCTATCTTTTATTGAATTACTGTAAATGGTAATTTACGCATAAACTTGATGAATTCAACCAAAGATTTTGATGAAAAAAACACCAAAATTCTCAACAAAATTACTTTTTCAAGCCAAGCGACAGTAAAACAGAAATTTTGTTACGAAATAAATACGGAAATTATTTCAGTGTAAACGAAACTATCGATTGCACGTGAAACTATCGGATGTGTACGAACATCGATAGTATTTCCGCTCGATACTGCTCAACAATCGATTGTTTACCACCTTTTATTTTCGTTTTCATCAAGTTGCCATGGAAAAATTTGTATCGAAGTTTGTATAAATACTGGGACAACTCACAGGTTTTCTCATTCAGTAACTTGCTTCTGTTTGGATAACAACTGAATCATTTTTTCCTTATTCCTGCAACAGCTTTAATAGATGTTTCATAATTTCTTTTCCCTATTTAAAAACATCTCATCAAAACATTTTAATGCAAAAGAGGCTATGAGTCCCAGAAATTCCTTATTTAAATAGCCACAATTTCCTTGTTTGAAAACCTATCGCCCATTTTAAAGCGATGCGAGTCTTTCCATTTAGGCATATCTTGGTGCATGTCATCTCTTGTAGAATTCGTGATTTAACGACACTTTTCCACATTAACTGATTTTTAAACGATTTTCCTTAATATTTGCTAAAGAACTATATAAATATGATTACCTCAATACACGATCAGAGTCTTTCCATTTAGGCGTGGTGCATGCCATCTCTAGTAGAATTCGTGATTTAACGACACTTTTCCACATTAACTGATTTTTAAACGATTTTCCTTAATATTTACTAAAGAAGTATATAAATATGATTACCTCAATACACGATCAGAGTCTTTCCATTTAGGCATATCTTGGTGCATGCCATCTCTAGTAGAATTCGTGATTTAACGACACTTTTCCACATTAACTGATTTTTAAACGATTTTCCTTAATATTTGCTAAAGAACTATATAAATATGATTACCTCAATACACGATCAGAGTCTTTCCATTTAGGCATATCTTGGTGCATGCCATCTCTAGTAGAATTCGTGATTTAACGACACTTTTCCACATTAACTGATTTTTAAACGATTTTCCTTAATATTTGCTAAAGAACTATATAAATATGATTACCTCAATACACGATCAGAGTCTTTCCATTTAGGCATATCTTGGTGCATGCCATCTCTAGTAGAATTCGTGATTTAACGACACTTTTCCACATTAACTGATTTTTAAACGATTTTCCTTAATATTTACTAAAGAACTATATAAATATGATTACCTCAATACACGATCAGAGTCTTTCCATTTAGGCATATCTTGGTTCATGTCTTAGAATTATATGCGTAGCAGTGCGTTAAGCCAGATGATACATCGGATAGTGCAAATTTTTATAATGATTTTTTAAAAATATTTTTCCTTAAACAAAAGAAACTATTATAATTTGATTACACACAGCAATCCACAAAGGCAACATAGCCATTATTCGTTTCTTCTGGTTTGTTGTATTCGCTTTGCATTTTGAATCACAGCAAAATACCCCTTTCCTTCCTTTTCCGGACAAATTATATATAAATTTGACCAGATATCAACCTTTGGTAAATATTTACTATAGTTACTCGGGCCCAAAACGCGCTTAAACTACATAATTTGGTATCAAACGAAAGAGAAAAATTCCACGAGCACGACCTCAGGTGCGCTATGGTGATATATTTTATAGTTTTTGTGTAATTAACAAAAGAAAAATTTTGTTTTTAGCGGGATTGTAGCTTAAAGTAGCTTTTTACGGCTAAAAGAAGCTGTCAAATTTTGAGATAGATTTGCCAGATGCCAAATTTCGGATACTTGAATACGCGGGCTTTTTGAAACTTTTGTTCGCGCTATTCTCAACAAACGAAAATATTGCTGAGTTGCTGCCAGAGCAGCCGAATATTCCTCAATTTTATAATTCAGAATAAAATATTTGGCTGCCAGGGCGGTCAAACAACGCGCCAAATAAAATATAGCGTTTGCCAACACTAAAATCTAGCTTTAGTCGATTTTTTTCACTTTTCAACACTGAAATCTCGAGTAGCTTAAGTAAATATTTACCTTCTTTAGAATACATTTTTTTATTTTTTCTTAATATTTTCTTCCTATTTTTTGTTGACTTTTTCCTACTTCAAAAAAATTTGTTCAAAATTTTCATTTTCAATGCTAATGACAACAGATTTCTTTAGAATAGATTTTTTTAATGCTAATTAAAAAATTTTCAACGCCAATGAAAAAATGTTTATTAAAAATTTTTTTTTTTTAATACCAATGAAAATAAATTTCATTAGAATTAAATTTTTTAATGCCAATGAAAAAAAATTTAATTAGCATTGTTTTTTTTCAATGCTAATGAAACCAATGCATTATAAAAGTAATGCAATAGAAACTACTCTCATCGATGGTAGTACTTTTAAAGACATATTATTTGTTAACTAATAATATATTTTTGTTTTGCAATATAAATAAAACCAAATTCCAGAAAAAGTTCATTATGCTGAAAAAAGAATTTCAGTGCTCAACACTAACAATAACGATAAAAAACTATCGAGTGTGGCTTAGAAATAAAAAAATCGATATATCGATATATTGAGAGTTTCCCAGCTCTAGTGCTCCAATGACTCAGCAGTTTGGGTATATATAAAGCGTTTTCTTCTGTAAGTTTTCACACTTCTGTGTCATTCGTTCTAGGAAGCATTGCCTGAAAAGCAAACCCTTATTTTTTTTTAAATTATTTAAAAACATTTTAATTTTTCCTTTTAAAAAAGTAAAACGTAAAACGTTTTTGCTAGATAATGGTTTCCTTAGTAATAATTAAAAGCTTAAAGTTTGTCGATATTATAACACCAAACGACCCACTCGCGTAATAAAAGGAGTGGCAAACATAAGAATTTGTTTTTTCCCCGTTAAACGAAATAAACATTTTCCTTTCTTGCTTTGGACTTCCTTTTTCGTCAGTTTTATTTTTCCATTGCATATTTAACCTAATTAAAATGAGTTATACGAGTCAGGTGAAGAGACCAAGTTAATCCTTGACCTGCTTGAATCTTTGCGGGTCTATTTTTGCTTTCGCTATAAGCCGCGAAAGAAAGCTTCGATTAAATTGACCACATATTTCATAACGATTTAAAAAAAATGTAAATATATTTATCTTAATGATAGCGTTATTGAGGCCTTCCATTCAGTCATAATCACGATGGAGGAATTAATCTAGTTGGTAACTTGATTCAGTATTAGATGATAAAAAACTTGTTTGTTCTATCTTTTATTGAATTACTGTAAATGGTAATTTACGCATAAACTTGATGAATTCAACCAAAGATTTTGATGAAAAAAACACCAAAATTCTCAACAAAATTACTTTTTCAAGCCAAGCGACAGTAAAACAGAAATTTTGTTACGAAATAAATACGGAAATTATTTCAGTGTAAACGAAACTATCGATTGCACGTGAAACTATCGGATGTGTACGAACATCGATAGTATTTCCGCTCGATACTGCTCAACAATCGATTGTTTACCACCTTTTATTTTCGTTTTCATCAAGTTGCCATGGAAAAATTTGTATCGAAGTTTGTATAAATACTGGGACAACTCACAGGTTTTCTCATTCAGTAACTTGCTTCTGTTTGGATAACAACTGAATCATTTTTTCCTTATTCCTGCAACAGCTTTAATAGATGTTTCATAATTTCTTTTCCCTATTTAAAAACATCTCATCAAAACATTTTAATGCAAAAGAGGCTATGAGTCCCAGAAATTCCTTATTTAAATAGCCACAATTTCCTTGTTTGAAAACCTATCGCCCATTTTAAAGCGATGCGAGTCTTTCCATTTAGGCATATCTTGGTGCATGTCATCTCTTGTAGAATTCGTGATTTAACGACACTTTTCCACATTAACTGATTTTTAAACGATTTTCCTTAATATTTGCTAAAGAACTATATAAATATGATTACCTCAATACACGATCAGAGTCTTTCCATTTAGGCGTGGTGCATGCCATCTCTAGTAGAATTCGTGATTTAACGACACTTTTCCACATTAACTGATTTTTAAACGATTTTCCTTAATATTTACTAAAGAAGTATATAAATATGATTACCTCAATACACGATCAGAGTCTTTCCATTTAGGCATATCTTGGTGCATGCCATCTCTAGTAGAATTCGTGATTTAACGACACTTTTCCACATTAACTGATTTTTAAACGATTTTCCTTAATATTTGCTAAAGAACTATATAAATATGATTACCTCAATACACGATCAGAGTCTTTCCATTTAGGCATATCTTGGTGCATGCCATCTCTAGTAGAATTCGTGATTTAACGACACTTTTCCACATTAACTGATTTTTAAACGATTTTCCTTAATATTTACTAAAGAACTATATAAATATGATTACCTCAATACACGATCAGAGTCTTTCCATTTAGGCATATCTTGGTGCATGCCATCTCTAGTAGAATTCGTGATTTAACGACACTTTTCCACATTAACTGATTTTTAAACGATTTTCCTTAATATTTACTAAAGAACTATATGAATATGATTACCTCAATACACGATCAGAGTCTTTCCATTTAGACATATCTTGGTTCATGTCTTAGAATTATATGCGTAGCAGTGCGTTAAGCCAGATGATACATCGGATAGTGCAAATTTTTATAATGATTTTTTAAAAATATTTTTCCTTAAACAAAAGAAACTATTATAATTTGATTACACACAGCAATCCACAAAGGCAACATAGCCATTATTCGTTTCTCTTGGTTTGTTGTATTCGCTTTGCATTTTGAATCACAGCAAAATACCCCTTTCCTTCCTTTTCCGGACAAATTATATATAAATTTGACCAGATATCAACCTTTGGTAAATATTTACTATAGTTACTCGGGCCCAAAACGCGCTTAAACTACATAATTTGGTATCAAACGAAAGAGAAAAATTCCACGAGCACGACCTCAGGTGCGCTATGGTGATATATTTTATAGTTTTTGTGTAATTAACAAAAGAAAAATTGTGTTTTTAGCGGGATTGTAGCTTAAAGTAGCTTTTTACGGCTAAAAGAAGCTGTCAAATTTTGAGATAGATTTGCCAGATGCCAAATTTCGGATACTTGAATACGCGGGCTTTTTGAAACTTTTGTTCGCGCTATTCTCAACAAACGAAAATATTGCTGAGTTGCTGCCAGAGCAGCCGAATATTCCTCAATTTTATAATTCAGAATAAAATATTTGGCTGCCAGGGCGGTCAAACAACGCGCCAAATAAAATATAGCGTTTGCCAACACTAAAATCTAGCTTTAGTCGATTTTTTTCACTTTTCAACACTGAAATCTCGAGTAGCTTAAGTAAATATTTACCTTCTTTAGAATACATTTTTTTTATTTTTTCTTAATATTTTCTTCCTATTTTTTGTTGACTTTTTCCTACTTCAAAAAAATTTGTTCAAAATTTTCATTTTCAATGCTAATGACAACAGATTTCTTTAGAATAGATTTTTTTAATGCTAATTAAAAAATTTTCAACGCCAATGAAAAAATGTTTATTAAAAATTTTTTTTTTTTAATACCAATGAAAATAAATTTCATTAGAATTAAATTTTTTAATGCCAATGAAAAAAAATTTAATTAGCATTGTTTTTTTTCAATGCTAATGAAACCAATGCATTATAAAAGTAATGCAATAGAAACTACTCTCATCGATGGTAGTACTTTTAAAGACATATTATTTGTTAACTAATAATATATTTTTGTTTTGCAATATAAATAAAACCAAATTCCAGAAAAAGTTCATTATGCTGAAAAAAGAATTTCAGTGCTCAACACTAACAATAACGATAAAAAACTATCGAGTGTGGCTTAGAAATAAAAAAATCGATATATCGATATATTGAGAGTTTCCCAGCTCTAGTGCTCCAATGACTCAGCAGTTTGGGTATATATAAAGCGTTTTCTTCTGTAAGTTTTCACACTTCTGTGTCATTCGTTCTAGGAAGCATTGCCTGAAAAGCAAACCCTTATTTTTTTTTTTAAATTATTTAAAAACATTTTAATTTTTCCTTTTAAAAAAGTAAAACGTAAAACGTTTTTGCTAGATAATGGTTTCCTTAGTAATAATTAAAAGCTTAAAGTTTGTCGATATTATAACACCAAACGACCCACTCGCGTAATAAAAAGGAGTGGCAAACATAAGAATTTGTTTTTTCCCCGTTAAACGAAATAAACATTTTCCTTTCTTGCTTTGGACTTCCTTTTTCGTCAGTTTTATTTTTCCATTGCATATTTAACCTAATTAAAATGAGTTATACGAGTCAGGTGAAGAGACCAAGTTAATCCTTGACCTGCTTGAATCTTTGCGGGTCTATTTTTGCTTTCGCTATAAGCCGCGAAAGAAAGCTTCGATTAAATTGACCACATATTTCATAACGATTTAAAAAAAATGTAAATATATTTATCTTAATGATAGCGTTATTGAGGCCTTCCATTCAGTCATAATCACGATGGAGGAATTAATCTAGTTGGTAACTTGATTCAGTATTAGATGATAAAAAACTTGTTTGTTCTATCTTTTATTGAATTACTGTAAATGGTAATTTACGCATAAACTTGATGAATTCAACCAAAGATTTTGATGAAAAAAACACCAAAATTCTCAACAAAATTACTTTTTCAAGCCAAGCGACAGTAAAACAGAAATTTTGTTATGAAATAAATACGGAAATTATTTCAGTGTAAACGAAACTATCGATTGCACGTGAAACTATCGGATGTGTACGAACATCGATAGTATTTCCGCTCGATACTGCTCAACAATCGATTGTTTACCACCTTTTATTTTCGTTTTCATCAAGTTGCCATGGAAAAATTTGTATCGAAGTTTGTATAAATACTGGGACAACTCACAGGTTTTCTCATTCAGTAACTTGCTTCTGTTTGGATAACAACTGAATCATTTTTTCCTTATTCCTGCAACAGCTTTAATAGATGTTTCATAATTTCTTTTCCCTATTTAAAAACATCTCATCAAAACATTTTAATGCAAAAGAGGCTATGAGTCCCAGAAATTCCTTATTTAAATAGCCACAATTTCCTTGTTTGAAAACCTATCGCCCATTTTAAAGCGATGCGAGTCTTTCCATTTAGGCATATCTTGGTGCATGTCATCTCTTGTAGAATTCGTGATTTAACGACACTTTTCCACATTAACTGATTTTTAAACGATTTTCCTTAATATTTGCTAAAGAACTATATAAATATGATTACCTCAATACACGATCAGAGTCTTTCCATTTAGGCGTGGTGCATGCCATCTCTAGTAGAATTCGTGATTTAACGACACTTTTCCACATTAACTGATTTTTAAACGATTTTCCTTAATATTTACTAAAGAAGTATATAAATATGATTACCTCAATACACGATCAGAGTCTTTCCATTTAGGCATATCTTGGTGCATGCCATCTCTAGTAGAATTCGTGATTTAACGACACTTTTCCACATTAACTGATTTTTAAACGATTTTCCTTAATATTTGCTAAAGAACTATATAAATATGATTACCTCAATACACGATCAGAGTCTTTCCATTTAGGCATATCTTGGTGCATGTCATCTCTTGTAGAATTCGTAATTTAACGACGACTTTTCCACATTATGATTTTTAAACGATTTTCCTTAATATTTACTAAAGAACTATATAAATATGATTACCTCAATACACGATCAGAGTCTTTCCATTTAGGCATATCTTGGTGCATGCCATCTCTAGTAGAATTCGTGATTTAACGACGACTTTTCCACATTATGATTTTTAAACGATTTTCCTTAATATTTACTAAAGAACTATATAAATATGATTACCTCAATACACGATCAGAGTCTTTCCATTTAGGCATATCTTGGTGCATGCCATCTCTAGTAGAATTCGTGATTTAACGACACTTTTCCACATTAACTGATTTTTAAACGATTTTCCTTAATATTTACTAAAGAACTATATAAATATGATTACCTCAATACACGATCAGAGTCTTTCCATTTAGGCATATCTTGGTGCATGCCATCTCTAGTAGAATTCGTGATTTAACGACACTTTTCCACATTAACTGATTTTTAAACGATTTTCCTTAATATTTACTAAAGAACTATATAAATATGATTACCTCAATACACGATCAGAGTCTTTCCATTTAGGCATATCTTGGTGCATGTCATCTCTTGTAGAATTCGTGATTTAACGACGACTTTTCCACATTATGATTTTAAAACGATTTTCCTTAATATTTACTAAAGAACTATATAAATATGATTACCTCAATACACGATTAGAGTCTTTCCATTTAGGCATATCTTGGTTCATGTCTTAGAATTATATGCGTAGCAGTGCGTTAAGCCAGATGATACATCGGATAGTGCAAATTTTTATAATGATTTTTTAAAAATATTTTTCCTTAAACAAAAGAAACTATTATAATTTGATTACACACAGCAATCCACAAAGGCAACATAGCCATTATTCGTTTCTCTTGGTTTGTTGTATTCGCTTTGCATTTTGAATCACAGCAAAATACCCCTTTCCTTCCTTTTCCGGACAAATTATATATAAATTTGACCAGATATCAACCTTTGGTAAATATTTACTATAGTTACTCGGGCCCAAAACGCGCTTAAACTACATAAATTTGGTATCAAACGAAAGAGAAAAATTCCACGAGCACGACCTCAGGTGCGCCTTGGCGATTTATTTCGTAGTTTTTGTGTAATTAACAAAAGAAAAATTATGTTTTAACGGGATTCTAGCTAAAAGTAGCTTTTTACGGCTAAAAGAAGCTGTCAAATTTTGAGATAGATTTGCCAGATGCCAAATTTCGGATACTTGAATACGCGGGCTTTTTGAAACTTTTGTTCGCGCTATTCTCAACAAACGAAAATATTGCTGAGTTGCTGCCAGAGCAGCCGAATATTCCTCAATTTTATAATTCAGAATAAAATATTTGGCTGCCAGGGCGGTCAAACAACGCGCCAAATAAAATATAGCGTTTGCCAACACTAAAATCTAGCTTTAGTCGATTTTTTTCACTTTTCAACACTGAAATCTCGAGTAGCTTAAGTAAATATTTACCTTCTTTAGAATACATTTTTTTTATTTTTTCTTAATATTTTCTTCCTATTTTTTGTTGACTTTTTCCTACTTCAAAAAAATTTGTTCAAAATTTTCATTTTCAATGCTAATGACAACAGATTTCTTTAGAATAGATTTTTTTAATGCTAATTAAAAAATTTTCAACGCCAATGAAAAAATGTTTATTAAAAATTTTTTTTTTTTAATACCAATGAAAATAAATTTCATTAGAATTAAATTTTTTAATGCCAATGAAAAAAAATTTAATTAGCATTGTTTTTTTTCAATGCTAATGAAACCAATGCATTATAAAAGTAATGCAATAGAAACTACTCTCATCGATGGTAGTACTTTTAAAGACATATTATTTGTTAACTAATAATATATTTTTGTTTTGCAATATAAATAAAACCAAATTCCAGAAAAAGTTCATTATGCTGAAAAAAAGAATTTCAGTGCTCAACACTAACAATAACGATAAAAAACTATCGAGTGTGGCTTAGAAATAAAAAAATCGATATATCGATATATTGAGAGTTTCCCAGCTCTAGTGCTCCAATGACTCAGCAGTTTGGGTATATATAAAGCGTTTTCTTCTGTAAGTTTTCACACTTCTGTGTCATTCGTTCTAGGAAGCATTGCCTGAAAAGCAAACCCTTATTTTTTTTTTAAATTATTTAAAAACATTTTAATTTTTCCTTTTAAAAAAGTAAAACGTAAAACGTTTTTGCTAGATAATGGTTTCCTTAGTAATAATTAAAAGCTTTAAGTTTGTCGATATTATAACACCAAACGACCCACTCGCGTAATAAAAAAGGAGTGGCAAACATAAGAATTTGTTTTTTCCCCGTTAAACGAAATAAACATTTTCCTTTCTTGCTTTGGACTTCCTTTTTCGTCAGTTTTATTTTTCCATTGCATATTTAACCTAATTAAAATGAGTTATACGAGTCAGGTGAAGAGACCAAGTTAATCCTTGACCTGCTTGAATCTTTGCGGGTCTATTTTTGCTTTCGCTATAAGCCGCGAAAGAAAGCTTCGATTAAATTGACCACATATTTCATAACGATTTAAAAAAATGTAAATATATTTATCTTAATGATAGCGTTATTGAGGCCTTCCATTCAGTCATAATCACGATGGAGGAATTAATCTAGTTGGTAACTTGATTCAGTATTAGATGATAAAAAACTTGTTTGTTCTATCTTTTATTGAATTACTGTAAATGGTAATTTACGCATAAACTTGATGAATTCAACCAAAGATTTTGATGAAAAAAACACCAAAATTCTCAACAAAATTACTTTTTCAAGCCAAGCGACAGTAAAACAGAAATTTTGTTACGAAATAAATACGGAAATTATTTCAGTGTAAACGAAACTATCGATTGCACGTGAAACTATCGGATGTGTACGAACATCGATAGTATTTCCGCTCGATACTGCTCAACAATCGATTGTTTACCACCTTTTATTTTCGTTTTCATCAAGTTGCCATGGAAAAATTTGTATCGAAGTTTGTATAAATACTGGGACAACTCACAGGTTTTCTCATTCAGTAACTTGCTTCTGTTTGGATAACAACTGAATCATTTTTTCCTTATTCCTGCAACAGCTTTAATAGATGTTTCATAATTTCTTTTCCCTATTTAAAAACATCTCATCAAAACATTTTAATGCAAAAGAGGCTATGAGTCCCAGAAATTCCTTATTTAAATAGCCACAATTTCCTTGTTTGAAAACCTATCGCCCATTTTAAAGCGATGCGAGTCTTTCCATTTAGGCATATCTTGGTGCATGTCATCTCTTGTAGAATTCGTGATTTAACGACACTTTTCCACATTAACTGATTTTTAAACGATTTTCCTTAATATTTGCTAAAGAACTATATAAATATGATTACCTCAATACACGATCAGAGTCTTTCCATTTAGGCGTGGTGCATGCCATCTCTAGTAGAATTCGTGATTTAACGACACTTTTCCACATTAACTGATTTTTAAACGATTTTCCTTAATATTTACTAAAGAAGTATATAAATATGATTACCTCAATACACGATCAGAGTCTTTCCATTTAGGCATATCTTGGTGCATGCCATCTCTAGTAGAATTCGTGATTTAACGACACTTTTCCACATTAACTGATTTTTAAACGATTTTCCTTAATATTTGCTAAAGAACTATATAAATATGATTACCTCAATACACGATCAGAGTCTTTCCATTTAGGCATATCTTGGTGCATGTCATCTCTTGTAGAATTCGTAATTTAACGACGACTTTTCCACATTATGATTTTTAAACGATTTTCCTTAATATTTACTAAAGAACTATATAAATATGATTACCTCAATACACGATCAGAGTCTTTCCATTTAGGCATATCTTGGTGCATGTCATCGCTTGTAGAATTCGTGATTTAACGACGACTTTTCCACATTATGATTTTTAAACGATTTTCCTTAATATTTACTAAAGAACTATATAAATATGATTACCTCAATACACGATCAGAGTCTTTCCATTTAGGCATATCTTGGTGCATGCCATCTCTAGTAGAATTCGTGATTTAACGACACTTTTCCACATTAACTGATTTTTAAACGATTTTCCTTAATATTTATTAAAGAACTATATAAATATGATTACCTCAATACACGATCAGAGTCTTTCCATTTAGGCATATCTTGGTGCATGCCATCTCTTGTAGAATTCGTGATTTAACGACACTTTTCCACATTAACTGATTTTTAAACGATTTTCCTTAATATTTACTAAAGAACTATATAAATATGATTACCTCAATACACGATCAGAGTCTTTCCATTTAGGCATATCTTGGTGCATGCCATCTCTAGTAGAATTCGTGATTTAACGACACTTTTCCACATTAACTGATTTTTAAACGATTTTCCTTAATATTTATTAAAGAACTATATAAATATGATTACCTCAATACACGATCAGAGTCTTTCCATTTAGGCATATCTTGGTGCATGCCATCTCTTGTAGAATTCGTGATTTAACGACACTTTTCCACATTAACTGATTTTTAAACGATTTTCCTTAATATTTATTAAAGAACTATATAAATATGATTACCTCAATACACGATCAGAGTCTTTCCATTTAGGCATATCTTGGTGCATGTCATCGCTTGTAGAATTCGTGATTTAACGACGACTTTTCCACATTATGATTTTTAAACGATTTTCCTTAATATTTACTAAAGAACTATATAAATATGATTACCTCAATACACGATCAGAGTCTTTCCATTTAGGCATATCTTGGTGCATGTCATCTCTTGTAGAATTCGTAATTTAACGACGACTTTTCCACATTATGATTTTTAAACGATTTTCCTTAATATTTACTAAAGAACTATATAAATATGATTACCTCAATACACGACCAGAGTCTTTCCATTTAGGCATATCTTGGTGCATGCCATCTCTAGTAGAATTCGTGATTTAACGACACTTTTCCACATTAACTGATTTTTAAACGATTTTCCTTAATATTTGCTAAAGAACTATATAAATATGATTACCTCAATACACGATCAGAGTCTTTCCATTTAGGCATATCTTGGTGCATGCCATCTCTAGTAGAATTCGTGATTTAACGACACTTTTCCACATTAACTGATTTTTAAACGATTTTCCTTAATATTTATTAAAGAACTATATAAATATGATTACCTCAATACACGATCAGAGTCTTTCCATTTAGGCATATCTTGGTGCATGTCATCGCTTGTAGAATTCGTGATTTAACGACGACTTTTCCACATTATGATTTTTAAACGATTTTCCTTAATATTTACTAAAGAACTATATAAATATGATTACCTCAATACACGACCAGAGTCTTTCCATTTAGGCATATCTTGGTGCATGCCATCTCTAGTAGAATTCGTGATTTAACGACACTTTTCCACATTAACTGATTTTTAAACGATTTTCCTTAATATTTGCTAAAGAACTATATAAATATGATTACCTCAATACACGATCAGAGTCTTTCCATTTAGGCATATCTTGGTGCATGCCATCTCTAGTAGAATTCGTGATTTAACGACGACTTTTCCACATTATGATTTTTAAACGATTTTCCTTAATATTTACTAAAGAACTATATAAATATGATTACCTCAATACACGATCAGAGTCTTTCCATTTAGGCATATCTTGGTGCATGCCATCTCTAGTAGAATTCGTGATTTAACGACACTTTTCCACATTAACTGATTTTTAAACGATTTTCCTTAATATTTATTAAAGAACTATATAAATATGATTACCTCAATACACGATCAGAGTCTTTCCATTTAGGCATATCTTGGTGCATGCCATCTCTTGTAGAATTCGTGATTTAACGACACTTTTCCACATTAACTGATTTTTAAACGATTTTCCTTAATATTTACTAAAGAACTATATCAATATGATTACCTCAATACACGATCAGAGTCTTTCCATTTAGGCATATCTTGGTGCATGCCATCTCTAGTAGAATTCGTGATTTAACGACGACTTTTCCACATTATGATTTTTAAACGATTTTCCTTAATATTTACTAAAGAACTATATAAATATGATTACCTCAATACACGATCAGAGTCTTTCCATTTAGGCATATCTTGGTGCATGCCATCTCTAGTAGAATTCGTGATTTAACGACACTTTTCCACATTAACTGATTTTTAAACGATTTTCCTTAATATTTATTAAAGAACTATATAAATATGATTACCTCAATACACGATCAGAGTCTTTCCATTTAGGCATATCTTGGTGCATGCCATCTCTTGTAGAATTCGTGATTTAACGACACTTTTCCACATTAACTGATTTTTAAACGATTTTCCTTAATATTTACTAAAGAACTATATCAATATGATTACCTCAATACACGATCAGAGTCTTTCCATTTAGGCATATCTTGGTGAATGCCATCTCTAGTAGAATTCGTGATTTAACGACGACTTTTCCACATTATGATTTTTAAACGATTTTCCTTAATATTTACTAAAGAACTATATAAATATGATTACCTCAATACATGACCAGAGTCTTTCCATTTAGGCATATCTTGGTGCATGCCATCTCTAGTAGAATTCGTGATTTAACGACACTTTTCCACATTAACTGATTTTTAAACGATTTTCCTTAATATTTACTAAAGAACTATATAAATATGATTACCTCAATACACGATCAGAGTCTTTCCATTTAGGCGTGGTGCATGCCATCTCTAGTAGAATTCGTGATTTAACGACACTTTTCCACATTAACTGATTTTTAAACGATTTTCCTTAATATTTACTAAAGAACTATATAAATATGATTACCTCAATACACGATCAGAGTCTTTCCATTTAGGCATATCTTGGTGCATGCCATCTCTTGTAGAATTCGTGATTTAACGACACTTTTCCACATTAACTGATTTTTAAACGATTTTCCTTAATATTTACTAAAGAACTATATCAATATGATTACCTCAATACACGATCAGAGTCTTTCCATTTAGGCATATCTTGGTGCATGCCATCTCTAGTAGAATTCGTGATTTAACGACACTTTTCCACATTAACTGATTTTTAAACGATTTTCCTTAATATTTATTAAAGAACTATATAAATATGATTACCTCAATACACGATCAGAGTCTTTCCATTTAGGCGTGGTGCATGCCATCTCTAGTAGAATTCGTGATTTAACGACACTTTTCCACATTAACTGATTTTTAAACGATTTTCCTTAATATTTACTAAAGAACTATATCAATATGATTACCTCAATACACGATCAGAGTCTTTCCATTTAGGCATATCTTGGTGCATGCCATCTCTAGTAGAATTCGTGATTTAACGACGACTTTTCCACATTATGATTTTTAAACGATTTTCCTTAATATTTACTAAAGAACTATATAAATATGATTACCTCAATACACGATCAGAGTCTTTCCATTTAGGCATATCTTGGTGCATGCCATCTCTAGTAGAATTCGTGATTTAACGACACTTTTCCACATTAACTGATTTTTAAACGATTTTCCTTAATATTTATTAAAGAACTATATAAATATGATTACCTCAATACACGATCAGAGTCTTTCCATTTAGGCATATCTTGGTGCATGCCATCTCTTGTAGAATTCGTGATTTAACGACACTTTTCCACATTAACTGATTTTTAAACGATTTTCCTTAATATTTACTAAAGAACTATATCAATATGATTACCTCAATACACGATCAGAGTCTTTCCATTTAGGCATATCTTGGTGAATGCCATCTCTAGTAGAATTCGTGATTTAACGACGACTTTTCCACATTATGATTTTTAAACGATTTTCCTTAATATTTACTAAAGAACTATATAAATATGATTACCTCAATACATGACCAGAGTCTTTCCATTTAGGCATATCTTGGTGCATGCCATCTCTAGTAGAATTCGTGATTTAACGACACTTTTCCACATTAACTGATTTTTTAAACGATTTTCCTTAATATTTACTAAAGAACTATATAAATATGATTACCTCAATACACGATCAGAGTCTTTCCATTTAGGCGTGGTGCATGCCATCTCTAGTAGAATTCGTGATTTAACGACACTTTTCCACATTAACTGATTTTTAAACGATTTTCCTTAATATTTACTAAAGAACTATATAAATATGATTACCTCAATACACGATCAGAGTCTTTCCATTTAGGCATATCTTGGTGCATGCCATCTCTTGTAGAATTCGTGATTTAACGACACTTTTCCACATTAACTGATTTTTAAACGATTTTCCTTAATATTTACTAAAGAACTATATCAATATGATTACCTCAATACACGATCAGAGTCTTTCCATTTAGGCATATCTTGGTGCATGCCATCTCTAGTAGAATTCGTGATTTAACGACACTTTTCCACATTAACTGATTTTTAAACGATTTTCCTTAATATTTACTAAAGAACTATATAAATATGATTACCTCAATACACGATCAGAGTCTTTCCATTTAGGCGTGGTGCATGCCATCTCTAGTAGAATTCGTGATTTAACGACACTTTTCCACATTAACTGATTTTTAAACGATTTTCCTTAATATTTACTAAAGAACTATATAAATATGATTACCTCAATACACGATCAGAGTCTTTCCATTTAGGCATATCTTGGTGCATGCCATCTCTAGTAGAATTCGTGATTTAACTACACTTTTCCACATTAACTGATTTTTAAACGATTTTCCTTAATATTTACTAAAGAACTATATAAATATGATTACCTCAATACACGATCAGAGTCTTTCCATTTAGGCATATCTTGGTGCATGCCATCTCTAGTAGAATTCGTGATTTAACGACACTTTTCCACATTAACTGATTTTTAAACGATTTTCCTTAATATTTACTAAAGAACTATATAAATATGATTACCTCAATACACGATCAGAGTCTTTCCATTTAGGCATATCTTGGTGCATGCCATCTCTAGTAGAATTCGTGATTTAACGACACTTTTCCACATTAACTGATTTTTAAACGATTTTCCTTAATATTTACTAAAGAACTATATAAATATGATTACCTCAATACACGATCAGAGTCTTTCCATTTAGGCATATCTTGGTGCATGCCATCTCTAGTAGAATTCGTGATTTAACGACACTTTTCCACATTAACTGATTTTTAAACGATTTTCCTTAATATTTACTAAAGAACTATATAAATATGATTACCTCAATACACGATCAGAGTCTTTCCATTTAGGCGTGGTGCATGCCATCTCTAGTAGAATTCGTGATTTAACGACACTTTTCCACATTAACTGATTTTTAAACGATTTTCCTTAATATTTACTAAAGAACTATATAAATATGATTACCTCAATACACGATCAGAGTCTTTCCATTTAGGCATATCTTGGTGCATGCCATCTCTAGTAGAATTCGTGATTTAACGACACTTTTCCACATTAACTGATTTTTAAACGATTTTCCTTAATATTTACTAAAGAACTATATAAATATGATTACCTCAATACACGATCAGAGTCTTTCCATTTAGGCATATCTTGGTGCATGCCATCTCTAGTAGAATTCGTGATTTAACGACACTTTTCCACATTAACTGATTTTTAAACGATTTTCCTTAATATTTACTAAAGAACTATATAAATATGATTACCTCAATACACGATCAGAGTCTTTCCATTTAGGCATATCTTGGTGCATGTCATCTCTTGTAGAATTCGTGATTTAACGACGACTTTTCCACATTATGATTTTAAAACGATTTTCCTTAATATTTACTAAAGAACTATATAAATATGATTACCTCAATACACGATTAGAGTCTTTCCATTTAGGCATATCTTGTTCATGTCTTAGAATTATATGCGTAGCAGTGCGTTAAGCCAGATGATACATCGGATAGTGCAAATTTTTATAATGATTTTTTAAAAATATTTTTCCTTAAACAAAAGAAACTATTATAATTTGATTACACACAGCAATCCACAAAGGCAACATAGCCATTATTCGTTTCTTCTGGTTTGTTGTATTCGCTTTGCATTTTGAATCACAGCAAAATACCCCTTTCCTTCCTTTTCCGGACAAATTATATATAAATTTGACCAGATATCAACCTTTGGTAAATATTTACTATAGTTACTCGGGCCCAAAACGCGCTTAAACTACATAAATTTGGTATCAAACGAAAGAGAAAAATTCCACGAGCACGACCTCAGGTGCGCCTTGGCGATTTATTTCGTAGTTTTTGTGTAATTAACAAAAGAAAAATTATGTTTTAACGGGATTCTAGCTAAAAGTAGCTTTTTACGGCTAAAAGAAGCTGTCAAATTTTGAGATAGTGTTGCCAGATGCCAAATTTCGGCTATTTGAATACGCGGGATTTTTAAAACTTTTGTTCGCGCTATTCTCAACAAACGAAAATATTGTTGAGTTTACAATATTTCTTGATTTTAGAAAACATATATAATTCAGAATACAATATTCAGAATAAAATATTTGGCTGCCAGGGCGGTCAAACAACGCGCCAAATAAAAAATAGCGTTTGCCAACACTAAAATCTAGCTTTAGTCGATTTTTTCACTTTTCAACACTGAAATCTCGAGTAGCTTAAGTAAATATTTACCTAATTCAAAATAAAAGTTAAATTTTAGGATGCCCAACGCAAAGGTTCTTATCGATATCACTTCCTTTTTGAGGTATCGAAAATAATCCATCACTAATAACAGTGCTTAATTCGTCCAATTTCTACCGAGTGATATATTTTAGTATTATCGATTGTAATTATCGATAGCAATATTAGTGTGGCATAAACCTTCAAATTTTCATTTTCATCAAGTTGTCATGGAGAAATCTGTGTCGAGAATTGTATAAATACTGGGACAACTCACAGGTTTTCTCATTCGGTTACTGCCTTCTGTTTGGATAGCAACTGAATCATTTTTTCCTTATTCCTGCAAAAGCTTTAACAGATTTTTCAAAGTTTTGTTTCCCTATTTAAAAACATATCATCAAAACATTTTTACTTTCCTAAAACAAAAGAGCCTATTATGCCAAGAAATTCATTATTTAAATAGCCACATTTTCCTTGTTTTAAAATTACAATCACCAATTATCTATGGTGTCCATTAATTAACGATGACTTTTCCACATTAACTGATTTTTAAACGATTTTCCTTAATATTTACTAAAGAACTATATAAATATGATTACCTCAATACACGATCAGAGTCTTTCCATTTAGGCATATCTCGGTGCATGCCATCTCTAGTAGAATTCGTGATTTAACGACGACTTTTCCACATTAACTGATTTTTTAAACGATTTTCCTTAATATCTACTAAAGAACTATATAAATATGATTACCTCAATACACGATCAGAGTCTTTCCATTTAGGCATATCTTGGTGCATGCCATCTCTAGTAGAATTCGTGATTTAACGACACTTTTCCACATTAACTGATTTTTAAACGATTTTCCTTAATATTTACTAAAGAACTATATAAATATGATTACCTCAATACACGATCAGAGTCTTTCCATTTAGGCATATCTTGGTGCATGCCATCTCTAGTAGAATTCGTGATTTAACGACACTTTTCCACATTAACTGATTTTTAAACGATTTTCCTTAATATTTGCTAAAGAACTATATAAATATGATTACCTCAATACACGATCAGAGTCTTTCCATTTAGGCATATCTTGGTGCATGCCATCTCTAGTAGAATTCGTGATTTAACGACACTTTTCCACATTAACTGATTTTTAAACGATTTTCCTTAATATTTACTAAAGAACTATATAAATATGATTACCTCAATACACGATCAGAGTCTTTCCATTTAGGCATATCTTGGTGCATGCCATCTCTAGTAGAATTCGTGATTTAACGACACTTTTCCACATTAACTGATTTTTAAACGATTTTCCTTAATATTTACTAAAGAACTATATAAATATGATTACCTCAATACACGATCAGAGTCTTTCCATTTAGGCGTGGTGCATGCCATCTCTAGTAGAATTCGTGATTTAACGACACTTTTCCACATTAACTGATTTTTAAACGATTTTCCTTAATATTTACTAAAGAACTATATAAATATGATTACCTCAATACACGATCAGAGTCTTTCCATTTAGGCATATCTTGGTGCATGCCATCTCTAGTAGAATTCGTGATTTAACGACACTTTTCCACATTAACTGATTTTTAAACGATTTTCCTTAATATTTACTAAAGAACTATATAAATATGATTACCTCAATACACGATCAGAGTCTTTCCATTTAGGCATATCTTGGTGCATGCCATCTCTAGTAGAATTCGTGATTTAACGACACTTTTCCACATTAACTGATTTTTAAACGATTTTCCTTAATATTTACTAAAGAACTATATAAATATGATTACCTCAATACACGATCAGAGTCTTTCCATTTAGGCATATCTTGGTGCATGCCATCTCTAGTAGAATTCGTGATTTAACGACACTTTTCCACATTAACTGATTTTTAAACGATTTTCCTTAATATTTACTAAAGAACTATATAAATATGATTACCTCAATACACGATCAGAGTCTTTCCATTTAGGCATATCTTGGTGCATGCCATCTCTAGTAGAATTCGTGATTTAACGACACTTTTCCACATTAACTGATTTTTAAACGATTTTCCTTAATATTTACTAAAGAACTATATAAATATGATTACCTCAATACACGATCAGAGTCTTTCCATTTAGGCATATCTTGGTGCATGCCATCTCTAGTAGAATTCGTGATTTAACGACACTTTTCCACATTAACTGATTTTTAAACGATTTTCCTTAATATTTACTAAAGAACTATATAAATATGATTACCTCAATACACGATCAGAGTCTTTCCATTTAGGCATATCTTGGTGCATGTCATCTCTTGTAGAATTCGTGATTTAACGACGACTTTTCCACATTATGATTTTAAAACGATTTTCCTTAATATTTACTAAAGAACTATATAAATATGATTACCTCAATACACGATTAGAGTCTTTCCATTTAGGCATATCTTGGTTCATGTCTTAGAATTATATGCGTAGCAGTGCGTTAAGCCAGATGATACATCGGATAGTGCAAATTTTTATAATGATTTTTTAAAAATATTTTTCCTTAAACAAAAGAAACTATTATAATTTGATTACACACAGCAATCCACAAAGGCAACATAGCCATTATTCGTTTCTTCTGGTTTGTTGTATTCGCTTTGCATTTTGAATCACAGCAAAATACCCCTTTCCTTCCTTTTCCGGACAAATTATATATAAATTTGACCAGATATCAACCTTTGGTAAATATTTACTATAGTTACTCGGGCCCAAAACGCGCTTAAACTACATAAATTTGGTATCAAACGAAAGAGAAAAATTCCACGAGCACGACCTCAGGTGCGCCTTGGCGATTTATTTCGTAGTTTTTGTGTAATTAACAAAAGAAAAATTATGTTTTAACGGGATTCTAGCTAAAAGTAGCTTTTTACGGCTAAAAGAAGCTGTCAAATTTTGAGATAGTGTTGCCAGATGCCAAATTTCGGCTATTTGAATACGCGGGATTTTTAAAACTTTTGTTCGCGCTATTCTCAACAAACGAAAATATTGTTGAGTTTACAATATTTCTTGATTTTAGAAAACATATATAATTCAGAATACAATATTCAGAATAAAATATTTGGCTGCCAGGGCGGTCAAACAACGCGCCAAATAAAAAATAGCGTTTGCCAACACTAAAATCTAGCTTTAGTCGATTTTTTCACTTTTCAACACTGAAATCTCGAGTAGCTTAAGTAAATATTTACCTAATTCAAAATAAAAGTTAAATTTTAGGATGCCCAACGCAAAGGTTCTTATCGATATCACTTCCTTTTTGAGGTATCGAAAATAATCCATCACTAATAACAGTGCTTAATTCGTCCAATTTCTACCGAGTGATATATTTTAGTATTATCGATAGCAATATTAGTGTGGCATAAACCTTCAAATTTTCATTTTCATCAAGTTGTCATGGAGAAATCTGTGTCGAGAATTGTATAAATACTGGGACAACTCACAGGTTTTCTCATTCGGTTACTGCCTTCTGTTTGGATAGCAACTGAATCATTTTTTCCTTATTCCTGCAAAAGCTTTAACAGATTTTTCAAAGTTTTGTTTCCCTATTTAAAAACATATCATCAAAACATTTTTACTTTCCTAAAACAAAAGAGCCTATTATGCCAAGAAATTCATTATTTAAATAGCCACATTTTCCTTGTTTTAAAATTACAATCACCAATTATCTATGGTGTCCATTAATTAACGATGACTTTTCCACATTAACTGATTTTTAAACGATTTTCCTTAATATTTACTAAAGAACTATATCAATATGATTACCTCAATACACGATCAGAGTCTTTCCATTTAGGCATATCTCGGTGCATGCCATCTCTAGTAGAATTCGTGATTAAACGACGACTTTTCCACATTATGATTTTTAAACGATTTTCCTTAATATCTACTAAAGAACTATATAAATATGATTACCTCAATACACGATCAGAGTCTTTCCATTTAGGCATATCTTGGTGCATGCCATCTCTAGTAGAATTCGTGATTTAACGACACTTTTCCACATTAACTGATTTTTAAACGATTTTCCTTAATATTTACTAAAGAACTATATAAATATGATTACCTCAATACACGATCAGAGTCTTTCCATTTAGGCATATCTTGGTGCATGCCATCTCTAGTAGAATTCGTGATTTAACTACACTTTTCCACATTAACTGATTTTTAAACGATTTTCCTTAATATTTACTAAAGAACTATATAAATATGATTACCTCAATACACGATCAGAGTCTTTCCATTTAGGCATATCTTGGTGCATGCCATCTCTAGTAGAATTCGTGATTTAACGACACTTTTCCACATTAACTGATTTTTAAACGATTTTCCTTAATATTTACTAAAGAACTATATAAATATGATTACCTCAATACACGATCAGAGTCTTTCCATTTAGGCATATCTTGGTGCATGCCATCTCTAGTAGAATTCGTGATTTAACGACACTTTTCCACATTAACTGATTTTTAAACGATTTTCCTTAATATTTACTAAAGAACTATATAAATATGATTACCTCAATACACGATCAGAGTCTTTCCATTTAGGCATATCTTGGTGCATGCCATCTCTAGTAGAATTCGTGATTTAACGACACTTTTCCACATTAACTGATTTTTTAAACGATTTTCCTTAATATTTACTAAAGAACTATATAAATATGATTACCTCAATACACGATCAGAGTCTTTCCATTTAGGCATATCTTGGTGCATGCCATCTCTAGTAGAATTCGTGATTTAACGACACTTTTCCACATTAACTGATTTTTAAACGATTTTCCTTAATATTTACTAAAGAACTATATAAATATGATTACCTCAATACACGATCAGAGTCTTTCCATTTAGGCATATCTTGGTGCATGCCATCTCTAGTAGAATTCGTGATTTAACTACACTTTTCCACATTAACTGATTTTTAAACGATTTTCCTTAATATTTACTAAAGAACTATATAAATATGATTACCTCAATACACGATCAGAGTCTTTCCATTTAGGCATATCTTGGTGCATGCCATCTCTAGTAGAATTCGTGATTTAACGACACTTTTCCACATTAACTGATTTTTAAACGATTTTCCTTAATATTTACTAAAGAACTATATAAATATGATTACTTCAATACACGATCAGAGTCTTTCCATTTAGGCATATCTTGGTGCATGCCATCTCTAGTAGAATTCGTGATTTAACGACACTTTTCCACATTAACTGATTTTTAAACGATTTTCCTTAATATTTACTAAAGAACTATATAAATATGATTACCTCAATACACGATTAGAGTCTTTCCATTTAGGCATATCTTGTTCATGTCTTAGAATTATATGCGTAGCAGTGCGTTAAGCCAGATGATACATCGGATAGTGCAAATTTTTATAATGATTTTTTAAAAATATTTTTCCTTAAACAAAAGAAACTATTATAATTTGATTACACACAGCAATCCACAAAGGCAACATAGCCATTATTCGTTTCTTCTGGTTTGTTGTATTCGCTTTGCATTTTGAATCACAGCAAAATACCCCTTTCCTTCCTTTTCCGGACAAATTATATATAAATTTGACCAGATATCAACCTTTGGTAAATATTTACTATAGTTACTCTGGCCCAAAACGCGCTTAAACTACATAAATTTGGTATCAAACGAAAGAGAAAAATTCCACGAGCACGACCTCAGGTGCGCCTTGGCGATTTATTTCGTAGTTTTTGTGTAATTAACAAAAGAAAAATTATGTTTTAACGGGATTCTAGCTAAAAGTAGCTTTTTACGGCTAAAAGAAGCTGTCAAATTTTGAGATAGTGTTGCCAGATGCCAAATTTCGGATATTTGAATACGCGGGATTTTTAAAACTTTTGTTCGCGCTACTCTCAACAAACGAAAATATTGTTGAGTTTACAATATTTCTTGATTTTAGAAAACATATATAATTCAGAATACAATATTCAGAATAAAATATTTGGCTGCCAGGGCGGTCAAACAACGCGCCAAATAAAAAATAGCGTTTGCCAACACTAAAATCTAGCTTTAGTCGATTTTTTCACTTTTCAACACTGAAATCTCGAGTAGCTTAAGTAAATATTTACCTAATTCAAAATAAAAGTTAAATTTTAGGATGCCCAACGCAAAGGTTCTTATCGATATCACTTTCTTTTTGAGGTATCGATAATAATCCATCACTAATAACAGTGCTTAATTCGTCCAATTTCTACCGAGTGATATATTTTAGTATTATCGATTGTAATTATCGATAGCAATATTAGTGTGGCATAAACCTTCAAATTTTCATTTTCATCAAGTTGTCATGGAGAAATCTGTGTCGAGAATTGTATAAATACTGGGACAACTCACAGGTTTTCTCATTCGGTTACTGCCTTCTGTTTGGATAGCAACTGAATCATTTTTTCCTTATTCCTGCAAAAGCTTTAACAGATTTTTCAAAGTTTTGTTTCCCTATTTAAAAACATATCATCACAACATTTTTACTTTCCTAAAACAAAAGAGCCTATTTTCCTTAATATTTACTAAAGAACTATATAAATATGATTACCTCAATACACGATCAGAGTCTTTCCATTTAGGCATATCTTGGTGCATGCCATCTCTAGTAGAATTAGTGATTTAACGACACTTTTCCACATTAACTGATTTTTAAACGATTTTCCTTAATATTTGCTAAAGAACTATATAAATATGATTACCTCAATACACGATCAGAGTCTTTCCATTTAGGCATATCTTGGTGCATGTCATCTCTTGTAGAATTCGTGATTTAACGACGACTTTTCCACATTATGATTTTTAAACGATTTTCCTTAATATTTACTAAAGAACTATATAAATATGATTACCTCAATACACGATCAGAGTCTTTCCATTTAGGCATATCTTGGTGCATGTCATCTCTTGTAGAATTCGTGATTTAACGACACTTTTCCACATTAACTGATTTTTAAACGATTTTCCTTAATATTTACTAAAGAACTATATAAATATGATTACCTCAATACACGATCAGAGTCTTTCCATTTAGGCATATCTTGGTGCATGCCATCTCTAGTAGAATTCGTGATTTAACGACACTTTTCCACATTAACTGATTTTTAAACGATTTTCCTTAATATTTACTAAAGAACTATATAAATATGATTACCTCAATACACGATCATAGTCTTTCCATTTAGGCATATCTTGGTGCATGCCATCTCTAGTAGAATTCGTGATTTAACGACACTTTTCCACATTAACTGATTTTTAAACGATTTTCCTTAATATTTACTAAAGAACTATATAAATATGATTACCTCAATACACGATCAGAGTCTTTCCATTTAGGCATATCTTGGTGCATGCCATCTCTAGTAGAATTCGTGATTTAACGACACTTTTCCACATTAACTGATTTTTAAACGATTTTCCTTAATATTTACTAAAGAACTATATAAATATGATTACCTCAATACACGATCAGAGTCTTTCCATTTAGGCATATCTTGGTGCATGTCATCTCTTGTAGAATTCGTGATTTAACGACGACTTTTCCACATTATGATTTTAAAACGATTTTCCTTAATATTTACTAAAGAACTATATAAATATGATTACCTCAATACACGATTAGAGTCTTTCCATTTAGGCATATCTTGGTTCATGTCTTAGAATTATATGCGTAGCAGTGCGTTAAGCCAGATGATACATCGGATAGTGCAAATTTTTATAATGATTTTTTAAAAATATTTTTCCTTAAACAAAAGAAACTATTATAATTTGATTACACACAGCAATCCACAAAGGCAACATAGCCATTATTCGTTTCTCTTGGTTTGTTGTATTCGCTTTGCATTTTGAATCACAGCAAAATACCCCTTTCCTTCCTTTTCCGGACAAATTATATATAAATTTGACCAGATATCAACCTTTGGTAAATATTTACTATAGTTACTCGGGCCCAAAACGCGCTTAAACTACATAAATTTGGTATCAAACGAAAGGGAAAAATTCCACGAGCACGACCTCAGGTGCGCCTTGGCGATTTATTTCGTAGTTTTTGTGTAATTAACAAAAGAAAAATTATGTTTTAACGGGATTCTAGCTAAAAGTAGCTTTTTACGGCTAAAAGAAGCTGTCAAATTTTGAGATAGTGTTGCCAGATGCCAAATTTCGGATATTTGAATACGCGGGATTTTTAAAACTTTTGTTCGCGCTATTCTCAACAAACGAAAATATTGTTGAGTTTACAATATTTCTTGATTTTAGAAAACATATATAATTCAGAATACAATATTCAGAATAAAATATTTGGCTGCCAGGGCGGTCAAACAACGCGCCAAATAAAAAATAGCGTTTGCCAACACTAAAATCTAGCTTTAGTCGATTTTTTCACTTTTCAACACTGAAATCTCGAGTAGCTTAAGTAAATATTTACCTAATTCAAAATAAAAGTTAAATTTTAGGATGCCCAACGCAAAGGTTCTTATCGATATCACTTTCTTTTTGAGGTATCGAAAATAATCCATCACTAATAACAGTGCTTAATTCGTCCAATTTCTACCGAGTGATATATTTTAGTATTATCGATTGTAATTATCGATAGCAATATTAGTGTGGCATAAACCTTCAAATTTTTATTTTCATCAAGTTGTCATGGAGAAATCTGTGTCGAGAATTGTATAAATACTGGGACAACTCACAGGTTTTCTCATTCGGTTACTGCCTTCTGTTTGGATAGCAACTGAATCATTTTTTCCTTATTCCTGCAAAAGCTTTAACAGATTTTTCAAAGTTTTGTTTCCCTATTTAAAAACATATCATCAAAACATTTTTACTTTCCTAAAACAAAAGAGCCTATTATGCCAAGAAATTCATTATTTAAATAGCCACATTTTCCTTGTTTTAAAATTACAATCACCAATTATCTATGGTGTCCATTAATTAACGATGACTTTTCCACATTAACTGATTTTTAAACGATTTTCCTTAATATTTACTAAAGAACTATATAAATATGATTACCTCAATACACGATCAGTCTTTCCATTTAGGCATATCTTGGTTTATGTCATCTCTTGTAGAATTCGTGATTTAACGACACTTTTCCACATTATGATTTTTAAACGATTTTCCTTATTTTTCACTAAAGAACTATGTATATAAATATGATTACCTCAATACACGATCAGATTCTTTCCATTTAGGCATATCTTGGTTCATGTCTTAGAATTATATGCGTAGCAGTGCGTTAAGCCAGATGATACATCGGATAGTGCAAATTTTTATAATGATTTTTTAAAAATATTTTTCCTTAAACAAAAGAAACTATTATAATTTGATTACACACAGCAATCCACAAAGGCAACATAGCCATTATTCGTTTCTCTTGGTTTGTTGTATTCGCTTTGCATTTTGAATCACAGCAAAATACCCCTTTCCTTCCTTTTCCGGACAAATTATATATAAATTTGACCAGATATCAACCTTTGGTAAATATTTACTATAGTTACTCGGGCCCAAAACGCGCTTAAACTACATAAATTTGGTATCAAACGAAAGAGAAAAATTCCACGAGCACGACCTCAGGTGCGCCTTGGCGATTTATTTCGTAGTTTTTGTGTAATTAACAAAAGAAAAATTATGTTTTAACGGGATTCTAGCTAAAAGTAGCTTTTTACGGCTAAAAGAAGCTGTCAAATTTTGAGATAGTGTTGCCAGATGCCAAATTTCGGCTATTTGAATAAGCGGGATTTTTAAAATTTTTGTTCACGCTATTCTCAACAAACGAAAATATTGTTGAGTTTACAATATTTCTTGATTTTAGAAAACATATATAATTCAGAATACAATATTCAGAATAAAATATTTGGCTGCCAGGGCGGTCAAACAACGCGCCAAATAAAAAATAGCGTTTGCCAACACTAAAATCTAGCTTTAGTCGATTTTTTCACTTTTCAACACTGAAATCTCGAGTAGCTTAAGTAAATATTTACCTAATTCAAAATAAAAGTTAAATTTTAGGATGCCCAACGCAAAGCTTCTTATCGATATCACTTTCTTTTTGAGGTATCGAAAATAATCCATCACTAATAACAGTGCTTAATTCGTCCAATTTCTACCGAGTGATATATTTTAGTATTATCGATTGTAATTATCGATAGCAATATTAGTGTGGCATAAACCTTCAAATTTTCATTTTCATCAAGTTGTCATGGAGAAATCTGTGTCGAGAATTGTATAAATACTGGGACAACTCACAGGTTTTCTCATTCGGTTACTGCCTTCTGTTTGGATAGCAACTGAATCATTTTTTCCTTATTCCTGCAAAAGCTTTAACAGATTTTTCAAAGTTTTGTTTCCCTATTTAAAAACATATCATCAAAACATTTTTACTTTCCTAAAACAAAAGAGCCTATTTTCCTTAATATTTACTAAAGAACTATATAAATATGATTACCTCAATACACGATCAGAGTCTTTCCATTAAGGCATATCTTGGTGCATGCCATCTCTAGTAGAATTAGTGATTTAACGACACTTTTCCACATTAACTGATTTTTAAACGATTTTCCTTAATATTTACTAAAGAACTATATAAATATAATTACCTCAATACACGATCAGAGTCTTTCCATTTAGGCATATCTTGGTGCATGCCATCTCTAGTAGAATTCGTGATTTAACGACGACTTTTCCACATTATGATTTTAAAACGATTTTCCTTAATATTTACTAAAGAACTATATAAATATGATTACCTCAATACACGATTAGAGTCTTTCCATTTAGGCATATCTTGTTCATGTCTTAGAATTATATGCGTAGCAGTGCGTTAAGCCAGATGATACATCGGATAGTGCAAATTTTTATAATGATTTTTTAAAAATATTTTTCCTTAAACAAAAGAAACTATTATAATTTGATTACACACAGCAATCCACAAAGGCAACATAGCCATTATTCGTTTCTTCTGGTTTGTTGTATTCGCTTTGCATTTTGAATCACAGCAAAATACCCCTTTCCTTCCTTTTCCGGACAAATTATATATAAATTTGACCAGATATCAACCTTTGGTAAATATTTACTATAGTTACTCGGGCCCAAAACGCCCTTAAACTACATAAATTTGGTATCAAACGAAAGAGAAAAATTCCACGAGCACGACCTCAGGTGCGCCTTGGCGATTTATTTCGTAGTTTTTGTGTAATTAACAAAAGAAAAATTATGTTTTAACGGGATTCTAGCTAAAAGTAGCTTTTTACGGCTAAAAGAAGCTGTCAAATTTTGAGATAGTGTTGCCAGATGCCAAATTTCGGATATTTGAATACGCGGGATTTTTAAAACTTTTGTTCGCGCTATTCTCAACAAACGAAAATATTGTTGAGTTTACAATATTTCTTGATTTTAGAAAACATATATAATTCAGAATACAATATTCAGAATAAAATATTTGGCTGCCAGGGCGGTCAAACAACGCGCCAAATAAAAAATAGCGTTTGCCAACACTAAAATCTAGCTTTAGTCGATTTTTTCACTTTTCAACACTGAAATCTCGAGTAGCTTAAGTAAATATTTACCTAATTCAAAATAAAAGTTAAATTTTAGGATGCCCAACGCAAAGCTTCTTATCGATATCACTTTCTTTTTGAGGTATCGAAAATAATCCATCACTAATAACAGTGATTAATTCGTCCAATTTCTACCGAGTGATATATTTTAGTATTATCGATTGTAATTATCGATAGCAATATTAGTGTGGCATAAACCTTCAAATTTTCATTTTCATCAAGTTGTCATGGAGAAATCTGTGTCGAGAATTGTATAAATACTGGGACAACTCACAGGTTTTCTCATTCGGTTACTGCCTTCTGTTTGGATAGCAACTGAATCATTTTTTCCTTATTCCTGCAAAAGCTTTAACAGATTTTTCAAAGTTTTGTTTCCCTATTTAAAAACATATCATCAAAACATTTTTACTTTCCTAAAACAAAAGAGCCTATTTTCCTTAATATTTACTAAAGAACTATATAAATATGATTACCTCAATACACGATCAGAGTCTTTCCATTAAGGCATATCTTGGTGCATGCCATCTCTAGTAGAATTAGCGATTTAACGACACTTTTCCACATTAACTGATCCTTAATATTTGCTAAAGAACTATATAAATATGATTACCTCAATACACGATCAGAGTCTTTCCATTTAGGCATATCTTGGTGCATGTCATCTCTTGTAGAATTCGTGATTTAACGACACTTTTCCACATTATGATTTTTAAACGATTTTCCTTAATATTTACTAAAGAACTATATAAATATGATTACCTCAATACACGATCAGAGTCTTTCCATTTAGGCATATCTTGGTGCATGTCATCTCTTGTAGAATTCGTGATTTAACGACACTTTTCCACATTAACTAATTTTTAAACGATTTTCCTTAATATTTACTAAAGAACTATATAAATATAATTACCTCAATACACGATCAGAGTCTTTCCATTTAGGCATATCTTGGTGCATGCCATCTCTAGTAGAATTCGTGATTTAACGACACTTTTCCACATTAACTGATTTTTAAACGATTTTCCTTAATATTTACTAAAGAACTATATAAATATGATTACCTCAATACACGATCAGAGTCTTTCCATTTAGGCATATCTTGGTGCATGCCATCTCTAGTAGAATTCGTGATTTAACGACACTTTTCCACATTAACTGATTTTTAAACGATTTTCCTTAATATTTACTAAAGAACTATATAAATATGATTACCTCAATACACGATCAGAGTCTTTCCATTTAGGCATATCTTGGTGCATGCCATCTCTAGTAGAATTCGTGATTTAACGACACTTTTCCACATTAACTGATTTTTAAACGATTTTCCTTAATATTTACTAAAGAACTATATAAATGTGATTACCTCAATACACGATCAGAGTCTTTCCATTTAGGCATATCTTGGTGCATGTCATCTCTTGTAGAATTCGTGATTTAACGACGACTTTTCCACATTATGATTTTAAAACGATTTTCCTTAATATTTACTAAAGAACTATATAAATATGATTACCTCAATACACGATTAGAGTCTTTCCATTTAGGCATATCTTGTTCATGTCTTAGAATTATATGCGTAGCAGTGCGTTAAGCCAGATGATACATCGGATAGTGCAAATTTTTATAATGATTTTTTAAAAATATTTTTCCTTAAACAAAAGAAACTATTATAATTTGATTACACACAGCAATCCACAAAGGCAACATAGCCATTATTCGTTTCTTCTGGTTTGTTGTATTCGCTTTGCATTTTGAATCACAGCAAAATACCCCTTTCCTTCCTTTTCCGGACAAATTATATATAAATTTGACCAGATATCAACCTTTGGTAAATATTTACTATAGTTACTCGGGCCCAAAACGCGCTTAAACTACATAAATTTGGTATCAAACGAAAGAGAAAAATTCCACGAGCACGACCTCAGGTGCGCCTTGGCGATTTATTTCGTAGTTTTTGTGTAATTAACAAAAGAAAAATTATGTTTTAACGGGATTCTAGCTAAAAGTAGCTTTTTACGGCTAAAAGAAGCTGTCAAATTTTGAGATAGTGTTGCCAGATGCCAAATTTCGGATATTTGAATACGCGGGATTTTTAAAACTTTTGTTCGCGCTATTCTCAACAAACGAAAATATTGTTGAGTTTACAATATTTCTTGATTTTAGAAAACATATATAATTCAGAATACAATATTCAGAATAAAATATTTGGCTGCCAGGGCGGTCAAACAACGCGCCAAATAAAAAATAGCGTTTGCCAACACTAAAATCTAGCTTTAGTCGATTTTTTCACTTTTCAACACTGAAATCTCGAGTAGCTTAAGTAAATATTTACCTAATTCAAAATAAAAGTTAAATTTTAGGATGCCCAACGCAAAGGTTCTTATCGATATCACTTTCTTTTTGAGGTATCGAAAATAATCCATCACTAATAACAGTGCTTAATTCGTCCAATTTCTACCGAGTGATATATTTTAGTATTATCGATTGTAATTATCGATAGCAATATTAGTGTGGCATAAACCTTCAAATTTTCATTTTCATCAAGTTGTCATGGAGAAATCTGTGTCGAGAATTGTATAAATACTGGGACAACTCACAGGTTTTCTCATTCGGTTACTGCCTTCTGTTTGGATAGCAACTGAATCATTTTTTCCTTATTCCTGCAAAAGCTTTAACAGATTTTTCAAAGTTTTGTTTCCCTATTTAAAAACATATCATCAAAACATTTTTACTTTCCTAAAACAAAAGAGCCTATTTTCCTTAATATTTACTAAAGAACTATATAAATATGATTACCTCAATACACGATCAGAGTCTTTCCATTAAGGCATATCTTGGTGCATGCCATCTCTAGTAGAATTAGTGATTTAACGACACTTTTCCACATTAACTAATTTTTAAACGATTTTCCTTAATATTTACTAAAGAACTATATAAATATGATTACCTCAATACACGATCAGAGTCTTTCCATTTAGGCATATCTTGGTGCATGCCATCTCTAGTAGAATTCGTGATTTAACGACACTTTTCCACATTAACTGATTTTTAAACGATTTTCCTTAATATTTACTAAAGAACTATATAAATATGATTACCTCAATACACGATCAGAGTCTTTCCATTTAGGCATATCTTGGTGCATGTCATCTCTTGTAGAATTCGTGATTTAACGACACTTTTCCACATTAACTAATTTTTAAACGATTTTCCTTAATATTTACTAAAGAACTATATAAATATAATTACCTCAATACACGATCAGAGTCTTTCCATTTAGGCATATCTTGGTGCATGCCATCTCTAGTAGAATTCGTGATTTAACGACACTTTTCCACATTAACTGATTTTTAAACGATTTTCCTTAATATTTACTAAAGAACTATATAAATATGATTACCTCAATACACGATCAGAGTCTTTCCATTTAGGCATATCTTGGTGCATGCCATCTCTAGTAGAATTCGTGATTTAACGACACTTTTCCACATTAACTGATTTTTAAACGATTTTCCTTAATATTTACTAAAGAACTATATAAATATGATTACCTCAATACACGATCAGAGTCTTTCCATTTAGGCATATCTTGGTGCATGCCATCTCTAGTAGAATTCGTGATTTAACGACTCTTTTCCACATTAACTGATTTTTAAACGATTTTCCTTAATATTTACTAAAGAACTATATAAATATGATTACCTCAATACACGATCAGAGTCTTTCCATTTAGGCATATCTTGGTGCATGTCATCTCTTGTAGAATTCGTGATTTAACGACACTTTTCCACATTAACTAATTTTTAAACGATTTTCCTTAATATTTACTAAAGAACTATATAAATATGATTACCTCAATACACGATCAGAGTCTTTCCATTTAGGCATATCTTGGTGCATGTCATCTCTTGTAGAATTAGTGATTTAACGACACTTTTCCACATTAACTGATTTTTAAACGATTTTCCTTAATATTTGCTAAAGAACTATATAAATATGATTACCTCAATACACGATCAGAGTCTTTCCATTTAGGCATATCTTGGTGCATGTCATCTCTTGTAGAATTCGTGATTTAACGACGACTTTTCCACATTATGATTTTTAAACGATTTTCCTTAATATTTACTAAAGAACTATATAAATATGATTACCTCAATACACGATCAGAGTCTTTCCATTTAGGCATATCTTGGTGCATGTCATCTCTTGTAGAATTCGTGATTTAACGACACTTTTCCACATTAACTAATTTTTAAACGATTTTCCTTAATATTTACTAAAGAACTATATAAATATGATTACCTCAATACACGATCAGAGTCTTTCCATTTAGGCATATCTTGGTGCATGTCATCTCTTGTAGAATTAGTGATTTAACGACACTTTTCCACATTAACTGATTTTTAAACGATTTTCCTTTATATTTGCTAAAGAACTATATAAATATGATTACCTCAATACACGATCAGAGTCTTTCCATTTAGGCATATCTTGGTGCATGTCATCTCTTGTAGAATTCGTGATTTAACGACGACTTTTCCACATTATGATTTTTAAACGATTTTCCTTAATATTTACTAAAGAACTATATAAATATGATTACCTCAATACACGATCAGAGTCTTTCCATTTAGGCATATCTTGGTGCATGTCATCTCTTGTAGAATTCGTGATTTAACGACACTTTTCCACATTAACTAATTTTTAAACGATTTTCCTTAATATTTACTAAAGAACTATATAAATATGATTACCTCAATACACGATCAGAGTCTTTCCATTTAGGCATATCTTGGTGCATGTCATCTCTTGTAGAATTAGTGATTTAACGACACTTTTCCACATTAACTGATTTTTAAACGATTTTCCTTAATATTTGCTAAAGAACTATATAAATATGATTACCTCAATACACGATCAGAGTCTTTCCATTTAGGCATATCTTGGTGCATGTCATCTCTTGTAGAATTCGTGATTTAACGACGACTTTTCCACATTATGATTTTTAAACGATTTTCCTTAATATTTACTAAAGAACTATATAAATATGATTACCTCAATACACGATCAGAGTCTTTCCATTTAGGCATATCTTGGTGCATGTCATCTCTTGTAGAATTCGTGATTTAACGACACTTTTCCACATTAACTAATTTTTAAACGATTTTCCTTAATATTTACTAAAGAACTATATAAATATAATTACCTCAATACACGATCAGAGTCTTTCCATTTAGGCATATCTTGGTGCATGCCATCTCTAGTAGAATTCGTGATTTAACGACACTTTTCCACATTAACTGATTTTTAAACGATTTTCCTTAATATTTACTAAAGAACTATATAAATATGATTACCTCAATACACGATCAGAGTCTTTCCATTTAGGCATATCTTGGTGCATGCCATCTCTAGTAGAATTCGTGATTTAACGACACTTTTCCACATTAACTGATTTTTAAACGATTTTCCTTAATATTTACTAAAGAACTATATAAATATGATTACCTCAATACACGATCAGAGTCTTTCCATTTAGGCATATCTTGGTGCATGCCATCTCTAGTAGAATTCGTGATTTAACGACACTTTTCCACATTAACTGATTTTTAAACGATTTTCCTTAATATTTACTAAAGAACTATATAAATATGATTACCTCAATACACGATCAGAGTCTTTCCATTTAGGCATATCTTGGTTCATGTCTTAGAATTATATGCGTAGCAGTGCGTTAAGCCAGATGATACATCGGATAGTGCAAATTTTTATAATGATTTTTTAAAAATATTTTTCCTTAAACAAAAGAAACTATTATAATTTGATTACACACAGCAATCCACAAAGGCAACATAGCCATTATTCGTTTCTTCTGGTTTGTTGTATTCGCTTTGCATTTTGAATCACAGCAAAATACCCCTTTCCTTCCTTTTCCGGACAAATTATATATAAATTTGACCAGATATCAACCTTTGGTAAATATTTACTATAGTTACTCGGGCCCAAAACGCCCTTAAACTACATAAATTTGGTATCAAACGAAAGAGAAAAATTCCACGAGCACGACCTCAGGTGCGCCTTGGCGATTTATTTCGTAGTTTTTGTGTAATTAACAAAAGAAAAATTATGTTTTAACGGGATTCTAGCTAAAAGTAGCTTTTTACGGCTAAAAGAAGCTGTCAAATTTTGAGATAGTGTTGCCAGATGCCAAATTTCGGATATTTGAATACGCGGGATTTTTAAAACTTTTGTTCGCGCTATTCTCAACAAACGAAAATATTGTTGAGTTTACAATATTTCTTGATTTTAGAAAACATATATAATTCAGAATACAATATTCAGAATAAAATATTTGGCTGCCAGGGCGGTCAAACAACGCGCCAAATAAAAAATAGCGTTTGCCAACACTAAAATCTAGCTTTA
>JAEIFP010001242.1:0-24197 GCA_018903935.1 Drosophila insularis | reverse complement strand
GAATGGCAGATTACTCGATCACCAGCAGCAAAACTTCGCCTAAGGCAAGCTAATCGCAACCTCTCCAAGGCGTTAAGACAAGGGGAAAGCTGGGCTCAAAGGAAATACATAGAAAAGCTCAGTCCAACCAGCACTAAACATCCTCTGTGGAAAGCCCACCCAACTTTAAGCGCTCCTACAGAGACAATTTCACCGATAAGGAGTCCAACCGGTGGATGGGCCCGCAGTGACGAAGAGAGGGCATCCGTATTTGCCACACATCTTAAAATGGTTTTCCAGCCAAATCCAACATCAAACTCATCTGTACTTCCCCCTTCGAACACATTAACGCATAGTGAGTACTCGGAACTCCAATCGGACGAGATCACTGCAGTTATTAAAAACCACATAAAGCCGAAAAAATCCCCTGGCCATGACCTAATCACACCGAAAATGATCCTAGAACTCCCTATCATTGCAATACAATATATCTGCAAACTGTTCAACGCTATAATAAAAATTGGCTACTTCCCAAGAACATGGAAAAAGTCCACTATCATCATGATTCCTAAAGTGGGAAAGGACAAAAGCCAGCCATCATCCTATAGGCCAATTAGTTTGCTGCCATGTCTTTCGAAGCTTTTTGAAAAGGTCCTGCAGATCCGCCTAAACTCATTTCTGGCATCGGAGAACACAATCCCTTCACACCAGTTTGGCTTCCGCGAAAAACATGGTACAATTGAACAAGTCAATCGCATAACATCCGAAATACGAACAGCATTCGAACTAAAAGAATACTGTGCGGCTGTCTTTCTCGAACTTGCCCAGGCTTTCGATAGAGTTTGGCTGGAGGGTCTGATGTTCAAAATCCGGCAAAAACTGCCACAGTACACACACAAACTCATGGAATCTTACCTTTACAATAGGAAATTCGCTGTAAGATGTAATGGCTCCGTCTCCGCTGATTTTGAAATCAAAGCTGGTGTACCGCAAGGCAGTGTACTCGGGCCATTGCTCTACCTGCTGTACACTGCAGACTTACCAACGAGTTTAGGACTTACAACGTCCACTTTTGCCGATGACACGGCAATCCTTAGCAGATCCAAATGCCCAATACAAGCCTCTGCAAAACTAGAGGAACACCTTAAGGTGGTAGAGGAATGGCTAGCAACCTGGCGTATCCGGGTCAACGAGCAGAAATGCAAACATGTTACATTTACGCTTAACAGAAGAAACTGTCCAGCTCTAATGCTAAACAACGTACCAGTTCCTCAAGCCGTGGATGTCACTTACCTTGGCATCCACCTAGACAGAAGACTAACTTGGCGCAAGCACATCGAAGCAAAAAAGTCACAGCTTAAACTGAAAGCGAGTAGCCTACATTGGATCATCAATGCTCGGTCCCCTCTACGTCTGGAGTATAAAGTCCTCGTATACAACTCCGTACTGAAACCCATCTGGACTTACGGAGCCGTACTATGGGGAAATGCAAGTACCAGCAATGTCGATATTATACAAAGAGCGCAGTCGAAGATTTTAAGATCAATCACGGGGGCCCCGTGGTATATACGAAACGACAACATTCAAAATGATCTAAATATACCTAGCGTAAAATCTGAAATAGGTACTCAACAACTAAAGTATTCTGCGAAACTGGATGCACACCCAAATGTTCTTGCCAATTCCCTTACGCGAACTAATAATAGAACTCGTCTTAAAAGAAATGACAGACCAACTCAATAACAAGTGATTAGGGCCGCCTGCAATATGCAAAATCATAAGATTTTCCACATTGGTTGGCTTCAACAGGGACCGTCTTTTGGTTACTGTTTTACCAGCACTGAGAAATATGCGCTCGCATGGCACAGATGTTGCCACTATGCATAGGCGATTTAGCACATGTGTATATAAATCCGGGTATTGCATCTTTCGCTGATTCCAGCATTCCAATGGATCAATACTTTTCAGCTAAATATTTATCCATTTCTCGAATACCAGCAGCAATTGTATTTATGGGGTGGCTTACTTGTTGGAACTTATTGTCGTACTCATTCCAGATGTCGTCTTTGTCAGTAGAACCCCCCAATTCTTCAGCTGGGACATCTTCATTCAGTGCGACAACGGTGCGCATTTTTGTCAGTTTTTTTTTTTTTTTTTTATGTCAACGAAGATAATTATCTTTGATAGCGTCACGTACACCTTCTATCAAACTCCAGTATTCTGGGGACAAAATAAGGTCCGTCCGTGTGAAGAGGGCTGCCACAACTGCCTCTTTCAACATCGACAGCCGTTGAAACATTTTGAAGGTGGAATTCCACCTTGTGGGCACATCCTGCGTGAGTTTCAGTTGTGGCAAGTTAAACAAAGCTTGCATGTCCTTTAACTTTTTTAGCCCTGATGAGCTAAAGGTTAAAGTACTAAGCGATAGCTTTTGCTTTCGTGAGCACACTGCTGATTTTCTCCAAAGCCTTTTGAACAATGATGTTTAGAGAGTGGGCAAAACACCTCACCTGTTTCCAATTGCCCAATTTTACAGCACCAACAATGTTGTGGGCACTGACCGAAGCTATAGCCATTACTTTATTTTGTAACTCCCACTTGAAAAAAATTTTTTTGAGAAAACCAAAAAGGCTTACTGAAGTGTGTGACTCTTCAAAGGCCTCGCAAGCAATGGTGTGTGATTGTAGCACTGTTGTATCCTGCTGTTGTCACTGCTATATAGCTCTCATTGCTTAGTGATGTCCAGCCATCTGTTGTTAGACATACCGCAGTGGCCATTCGCAAATTGTCAAAAATTTGTCTTAAATGTTCATTACGAATTTTGGGTATCAAAGAGGTGGTGTGGGAAGACATCATCAATAAGCTTTTTGAATGTCCTCAAAATGATTCCAAATCTCACTGTGTTTCCGGATTAGCGACATAATGAATTTTTAAAAGCGAAACAAAAATTGGCGCTAACACGAAAATGTGAGTTTGAAGACGATAAAAAACGGAAGAACGCAAAATAAACCAACGGTACGTAAGAATGAGCAAAGCCAAAAATAGAGAGTGTTAAAAAACAGCTGAGCAAAAGAGCAAGTGAGCAAAAAGAGAAAGTGAACAAAAAAGAACATATGAGCAATAAAGAACAAGTGAGCAATAAAGAACAAGTGAGCAAAAAAGAGCAAGTGAGCAATACAGAATAATTCGAGAGGAACATGTTCAGTTGCTCAGTTTAGTGAACAACTCGTTTTTGTTCACTCACTCATGAGCAACCCAACACTAACGAGCAATTAACAAGTAACAAATACATATTATTTATACTTCCATACAGGGAAAACTCAGTAAGAAATATTCTACATCGAACTAAACAATAATGAAGTAAGTAAGTCGTCTCGCCGACTTGGATATACCATACACCAGTAAAACAAATATTTTAAATTTATAATAACCAATGCATTTTCGTATTTTTAAAAAAATCTGTTTGCATGCTTTTTACAAGCATATCTTAGTATTTCGCTCACTCAAGCATTCGAGCACCCTAGCGCCCCCACCAGCCAACGGCCACTTCCGGCCATATGGAAAAACGTTTATATGCATAAATTGACTATTTATACCATACACCCATAGGGTGAAAATGGTATATTAAAGTCGCTAAAATGTATGTAACAGGCAGAAGGAAGCTTTTCCGACCCCATAAAGTATATATATTCTTGATCAGCATCAACAGCCGAGACGATCTAGCCATGTCCGTCTGTCCGTCCGTCCGTCCGTCCGTCAGTCCGTCCGTCCGTCCGTCCGTCCGTCCGTCTGTATGAACACATAGATCTCGGAGACTATAAGAGCTAGAGCCACCAAATTTGGTATGTAGACTCGTGTCATATGTACGCTTATCGAGTTTGTTTAAAATGTTTGCCACGCCCCCTACCGCCCCCGCAAATGATATAAAACCGATTTTCTTAAACACCATAGCAACTAGAGACACAAAATTTGGTATGTATATTTGCTTAGTAAACGCGCACATTTTGTATTTGTAAAATTTTTGCCACGCCCCCTACCGCCCCCGCAAATTAAATAAAACCGATTTTCTCAAACACTATAGCAACTAGAGACACAAAATTTGGTATGTATATTTGCTAAGTAAATGCGCACGTTTTGTATTTGTAAAAATTTTGCCACGCCCCCTACCGCCCCCGCAAATTAAATAAAACCGATTTTCTCAAAAACTATTCTAGCTAGAGACACAAAATTTGGTATGAATATTTGCTTAGTAATTGCGCACATTTTTGATGTGTAAAGATTTTGCCACGCCTCTTTCCGCCCCCGTAATTTGAAAAAACTCGATTATCTCCCGTAATTTTCAACCTTGTGCAATCAAATTTAGCACACCTTAATTTGATACTAATATCAAGCAAAATACCGAATTTGATCAAAATCGGACTAAAAATAGCCAAGTTATGCATATAAACGTTTTTCCATATGGCCGGAGTTGGCCGTTGGCTGGTGGGGGCGCTAGGGTGCTCATATGCTTGAGTGAGCGAAATACTGAGATATGCTTGTAAAAAGCATGTGAACAGATTTTCTTAAAAATACGAAAATGCATTGGTTATTATAAATTTAAAATATTTGTTTTACTGTTGTATGGTATATCCAAGTCGGCGAGACGACTTACTTACTTCATTTTATTCCGATTTTGATCAAATTTGGTATTTTGCTTGATATTACTATCAAATTTAAGTGTGCCAAATTTGATTGCACAAGGTAAAAAATTACGGGAGATAATCGAGTTTTTTCAAATTAAGGGGGCGGAAAGGGGCGTGGCAAAATTTTTACATATCAAAAATGTGCGCAATTACTAAGCAAATATTTATACCAACTATGGTGTCTCTAGCTAGAATATACATACCAAATTTTGTGTCTCTAGTTGCTATGGTGTTTAAGAAAATCGGTTTTATATCATTTGCGGGGGCGGTAGGGGGCGTGGCAACATTTGAAACAAATTTGGTGGCTCTAGCTCTTATAGTCTCCGGGATCTAGGTGTTCATCCAGACGGACGGACGGACGGACGGACGGACGGACGGACGGACGGACGGACGGACGGACAGACGGACAGGGCTAGATCGTCTCGGCTATTGATGCTGATCAAGAATATATATACTTTCTGGGATCGGAAAAGCTTCCTTCTGCATGTTACATACATTTTAGCGACTTTAATATACCATTTCACCCTATGGGTGTATGGTATAAAAAGAAGCAACAATAAAACATATACTAAAAACCATAAAACTAAAACATAAAATAATCTATAAACAAATCATAAACCTGACTAAACACTCAATCAATTTAAACATAATACATATTACTAAATCTAAATTAAAATGAAGTAAGTAAGTCGTCTCGCCGACTTGGATATACCATACACCAGTAAAACAAATATTTTAAATTTATAATAACCAATGCATTTTCGTATTTAAAAAAAACTGTTCACATGCTTTTCACAAGCATATCTTAGTATTTCGCTCATTCAAGCAAACGAGCACCCTAGCGCCCCCACCAGCCAACGGCCACTTCCGGCCATATGGAAAAACGTTTATATGCATAACTTGACTATTTTTATTCCGATTTTGATCAAATTTGGTATTTTGCTTGATATTAGTATCAAATTTAAGTGTGCTAAATTTGATTGCAGAAGGTAGAAAATTACGGGAGATAATCGAGTTTTTCAAATTACGGGCGCGGAGGGGGGCGTGGCAAAATCTTTACACATCAAAAATGTCCGCAATTACTAAGCAAATATTTATACCAACTATGGTGTCTCTAGTTAAAATAGTTTTTGAGAAAATCGGTTTTATTTAATTTGCGGGGGCGGTAGGGGGCGTGGCAAAATTTTTACAAATACAAAATGTGCGCATTTACAAAGCAAATATACATACCAAATTTTGTGTCTCTAGTTGCTATAGTGTTTAAGAAAATCGGTTTTATATCATTTGCGGGGGCGGTAGGGGGCGTGGCAAACATTTGAAACAAACTCGATAAGGGTACATACGACACGAGTCTACATACCAAATTTGGTGGCTCTAGCTCTTATAGTCTCCGAGATCTAGGTGTTCATACAGACGGACGGACGGACGGACGGACGGACGGACGGACAGACGGACATGGCTAGATCGTCTCGGCTGTTGATGCTGATCAAGAATATATATACTTTATGGGGTCGGAAAAGCTTCCTTCTGCCTGTTACATACATTTTAGCGACTTTAATATACCATTTCACCCTATGGGTGTATGGTATAATGAAGTAAGTAAGTCGTCTCGCCGACTTGGATATACCATACACCAGTAAAACAAATATTTTAAATTTATAATAACAAATGCATTTTCGTATTTTTAAAAAAATCTGTTTGCATGCTTTTAAGAAGCATATCTTAGTATTTCGCTCACTCAAGCATTCGAGCACCCTAGCGCCCCCACCAGCCATATATGCATAACTTGGCTATTTTTATTCCGATTTTGATCAAATTTGGTACTTTGCTTGATATTAGTATCAAATTTAAGTGTGCTAAATTTGATTGCACAAGGTAGAAAATTACGGGAGATAATCGAGTTTCTTCAAATTACGGGGGCGGAGGGGGCGTGGCAAAATCTTTACACATCAAAACTGTGCGCAATTACTAAGCAAATATTTATACCAAATTTTGTGTCTCTAGTTGCTATAGTTTTTGAGAAAATCAGTTTTATTTAATTTGCGGGGGCGGTAGGGGGCGTGGCATAATTTTTATAAATACAAAATGTGCGCGTTTACTAAGCAAATATACATACCAAATTTTGTGTCTCTAGTTGCTATGGTGTTTAAGAAAATCGGTTTTATATCATTTGCGGGGGCGGTAGGGGGCGTGGCAAACATTTTAAACAAACTCGATAAGCGTACATATGACACGAGTCTACATACCAAATTTGGTGGCTCTAGCTCTTATAGTCTCCGAGATCTATGTGTTCATACAGACGGACGGACGGACGGACGGACTGACGGACGGACGGACGGACGGACGGACGGACTGACGGACGGACGGACGGACGGACGGACAGACGGACATGGCTAGATCGTCTCGGCTGTTGATGCTGATCAAGAATATATATACTTTATGGGGTCGGAAAAGCTTCCTTCTGCCTGTTACATACATTTTAGCGACTTTAATATACCATTTCACCCTATGGGTGTATGGTATAAACATATAATACTTACCAACACAACCACTTAAAAATCATAAACATTCTATTAAATCAAACAAATTACGTAAATCAAACAATCAAAAATAATACTTACTACAAAAACTAATACTCACTTACCTAAAAATCATAAACATGCTTAAAAACCATAAAACAATAATATCAAAATAGTTAACACAAATTGCTAATACTTACCCAAATATAAGTATATAAAACATTATACTTGCCAAATCCAACCATAAACATCTATAAACACACCTAAAAATCATGTACCTAAATCATAATAAGATTCTATAAAGAAATATAATTATACTTACCACTAATCCAACCTCTAACCTAAAAAGCGGAAAAATTGTCATACCTAAATCTAAATCAAATCTAAAAGAAAGCTAATACTTACCTTCAATATTTCTAATACTTACCTCTTATACCACCTAAGCTGAAATTTTTTATCTATGTCCATCTCTTAAGAAAATATATGTTATCATCAGTTACCATATAGATCTTAAGTAGGGACCAATTGTAAAGATATCGATAGAGATATAAACAATAAACTGGTTAGCAACTTAGTTGCTCAGCTATAGGCAATTGCTTCGGACGCCAAAGAGAAAATCCCAGTGATTATGGCATCAAAAGAGGCTGCTCAATGCCAACAGCAGAGCCCCCCTCAGCCAAAACTACATGACTGTGCAGCTAACTAGCAAGACACAGTCCGTTCTCCTACTCTGGCCATCGTCCTTTCACCAGACCCAGCTATGTCTGACCTGAATCAAAAAGTAAAAATACAAAAAATTAACAACATGATAGAACTAACTTGCAGCGAAATTGAATCACATGGGCAAACTCTAAATGCGATCAAATTACTTAAAATAAAAGCCCACACCCATCAAACTCCAGACTGTAGAGGATACAGAGTGGTCATAAAAGGTCTCCACTGGTCCACGGATACCCTATGGATTAAAAACCAATTAAAGAAGAGAGGCTATGAGGTCAGATACTCGAATGTGTTGAAGAATAGTCGTACACGCCGACTTTGCATCATATTCGAAGTTGACATAGCACCGAAACCTGACTCAGGTCATGAGAGCATCCTCACCCTAAGAGAACTGGGCAACTGGAGGGGGACAGTGGAAAAGCAAAGGAGACGACTTGTGCCTATCCAATGCCACAGATGCCAACAATTTGGCCACTCCAAAACTTACTGCCTTACGGATGCGATATGCATGAAATGCGCTGGGCCTCACCTGACAAGTGTCTGTGAATTCCCACATATATATATTTTTGTGTTTTTTATATTTTATACATAATACTACCATTAATATGGTAAATTTCATGGGGCTACTCCAACAAATAAAATGCCCAACAAATGTTAATCGAAATGTTAACTAACAGCCAATGTAAATGACTGCCGATCTCTTCTTTTAAAAGTTCTTTGCAAGTATCGCAATTTAACTTTTATTGGGCTTTATGCATAACAAATCCTACGAAATATCTCAATGAATTCTCAGTGGATATACTGATTTCAGTTGGCTGTTCTTCATCAGCCTCGGAAACTTCCATATTTTCATCTAAGATTATGTTAAAATCTTCGTAATACACCTGATCTTGGTCATTTACGTTTTCAATTGCCAGTTCATGCTTTGTTTCTTCAATAACATTTATTAGCATATCTTCATCTGGCTCGCAATTACCTGTTGTCGTTTTTGAAGTTATTAATTTCATTGACAACATTTTTGATATTATTGCATTGAATTCGAATAACATAGGATTATTGTTTGTGTCACCCCTACTTCTTATTAGGTAAAATAGATGTTCTGGCGCATCTTGGTTTAGACGTGACAACATTAAAAAAATACTCCGTGCCCTTCATTCCAAATATCGCTTCTAATCTAAATCCATCTAAACAATAAACTTTTCTGCGATATAGACACTTCTTAAAATACTCTCTCATTTCTATTATGTATTTTTAGTTGTCACTGTCTTTCTGGTTCGCTGATTTATTCGGATTTCTATCATATTGCTGCTATTCAAGCAATCATACAACCTATTGACTTTTTTATAAATTTAGATGTAGCGATAGCAACATCTTCGCAGTCAATAAATTTGCCATGTTGAATCAATGTTTTAATGGCGGATGATACTGTTTGGCTAAATACCTGCGTTGCATACTTAACCTTCATCTTCTCGAAAGAATTTAGAAATATGTGTTTCCTTGTTAATTTTGGGCACTTTCTTGTAGAAGTGTTGCTTGTGTCAATTTCAAGCAATCTCACCACTACATGCCAGGAGACTGTACCATCAGGACTCTCAATAGAATCTAGCATTAGAATGTTTCTATTATAAAATTGGTCAGATGTTTGTAACGCACAGAAGGAGACGTTTCCGACCCTATAAAGTATATACATTCTTGATCAGCATGAGAAGCTGAGTTGATATAGCCATGTCTGTCTGTCCGTCCGTCTGTGCGTATGCGTTTTACTCAGCCATCTTAAGAGCTATCGGGATGCTTTTTATTACCTGGGAAAAATAAAGTATGAAAATTGGCAGAATCGGACCACAATATCATATAGCTCTGGAGGAAACATTTTTGCAAAAATTGGAGTATCGCCATGTGTTTAAGATTAAACATCGTGTTCATCTAAATTGGCTTCACCAAATCAGATTGACCAAAGAAATATACAAAACGAAACAAAAACATAAAAACAAAACTAAGTCATAAAGATTCATATGACAATTATTGCTTAATACCAAACAAAACATGCATCCACACTCTGTGGAAAACACTTAAGATTATAACAGCGGCGCGGTATCATGTAACCAACGCTGAGCATGAAATATATACATTAGAATAAGCATTTTTAAGAACAAATGTCGCCTCCTAGAGTTTAAGAAATCATTTATATACACAACACTTTTGTAAATAAAATCAGTTCATATTTTGAATTCAACGAATGAAGATTGGGTTATTCTTTGCTTCGCCCGGAATCCCTATTCATTTTGGTCCTTCGAGTAAAAGGAACTCTGTAGTTTTCCCCCACCAGTGGTAAGAGACTCAGAGAATGAATCAGCTCCTTAAAGTCTGGATTCTTATGCAAGTGTAAATGCTAAGATCAGATAAAGGTAGCAAAATAAAAAACTCTTGTTTTCCCCCACCAGAGACAGAGTATAATATAAAAGCAAAATATTGCTTAATAAATAAAAAGTGCGTGAGACCGAGTATTTAAAGGCAGTTTGGCTAGTCGTTGCTCGACAGCAACTGCAATAATTTCGGCAGCGGTAAAAAATATAAAAATATAAAGTTGGTGCGTGGCGTATTCGAAGCCCTAATATCGAAAGTTAAAAAAAAAAATTTTTAGTGTATATATACACATTGAGTTGCAAGTAGGCAACAAAGAAGCAGCAGATCAGCAGCAAGGCAACTACTTAGAGTTGCAGAGACGAGAGAAGGACAGTGGCAGGCGCCCGCAAGACGTAAGAGAAGTCCTGGCAAGGAGATTGATAGAGCGCCCCAAAGAGTGCCCTGGGTCGCTGGAGAACGTACACTGCCAATGCAAGGAAGTCTGGTGCGCTGACCGGCACCGGTACCGCCTGAGCCCATAGGCCCTGGACAACAGCAGCTGATCGAGACGTAATATAAAACAAAAAGGCAATCAACTATCGCTACGCAGCGGCAGACAACTCTACTTGGCGGACAACAGTGGCGAACGGTGTCTACAACAGGATCGTCAGATAAGATATAAATTAAAATAGTTATAAATATTTTTTTATTATTATATACTTATATACTTATACCGGTATCCTAATATATGAATAAGACAAAAATGTTTCCCACAAAAACTGAAAAATTATTAGCGAAGCAACACGAGTTGCATAAAAAATTGAAGAAGTTAGGAGAGTTAGATGCCACTAAGTTAACTAGCAAGATTCTTAACGAAGTAAGTGAGATACAGAAGCAATGAATCAGTTACCATAGCCAAATGCTACAGAGTGGAGTAACCGACCACCACTATTTCACAGAGGGAAAATATGAGGAAGGGTTAAATTTAGCAACCAGTTTAATAGCCAAAGGAGAGCCAAGCAATTTGGAAGACATTGAAGCAGATGCAGCGATGTAGGAGAGTTTTGAAGATAGCAAAGGAGAGTCACGCCGGGATGCGACCTCCAGTAATGAAAATGCTAAGGTTAACCAGGATATATTTATGGATAGAGTCCGACAGCTCCAGGATTATTTAGATATGGTAACCAAAGATTTACGTACTATAGACAACTCAACAGGCAATGAGACATGTATAATATATATTAATAAGATTAATTATTAATGGGAGAAAGCACAGGCGTGCCAGGTATTGACAAAAGATGCAAAATATAAGAATACTATGGAGGATTTAGAATTCGATGTCCAAAATTCATTGTCAATGCTAGAAATGAAAATGAGCAACAAGGAAAATGTTAAAACTGAGAATGTAACTGTGAGAAGCGAATTACCGTTGTTGCCAAAAATTCAGGTACCCACATTCTCTGGAGAGCCAAGAGAATGGGACCTGTTTGTGGAGTTATTTACGGAATTAATTGAAAAAAGAGAGGATTTGAGCCCTACTCTTAAGTTTAATTATTTAAAATCCGTGTTAAAGGGCGAAGCGAAGAGCATGGTAGCTCACCTATTGTCAGGTTCAGCTGATAATTATAATGCTGCTTGGGAATTGTTAACCAAGCGGTATGAAAATAATCGGAGGGTATTTTCCGAACAATTAAGTCGGATCGTTGATCTACCGATGATCAACAATGAATCCGCAAACAGTGTAAAAAGGAGTGATTGACATAATTAATGAGTCAGTGCACTTAATTAAAATTAAAGCAAATTTGTCCGATGAAGTTGACGTAATATTCGCACAACTCATACTTAGGAAATTTGATAGAGAGGCTCTTCAATTGTATGAGAGTCAGATTAGAAAAACAAGGCAGATACAAATGCTTTCTGATGTCATGGAATACTTGGAGCAAAGATATTGTTCGCTAAGTGCCATGAGGAAAGAAGAGAAAAACCCGCAAAAAGTGGTTTCATATGGGGTTTTTGAAAATAACTGTCCGATTTGCAAAGTTGCTGGGCATAAAGCGTATAAGTGCTATAAATTTAAAGGTTTGACACCTATGGAAAGGTATGAAACGACCAAAAAAGTGCAGCTGTGCACACGATGCTTGAACCATTCAAGCAATAAAGAATGCACTAATGAGATGGTCTGTTCATTGTGCAGTAAAGGACACCATACTCTACTCCATTTTGGAGAAATACAGGAGAGAGTTAATACTTGTATAACGGCTCAACCCACACTGTTGGCCACAGCCCTAATACAAGTGAAAAATGTAAATGGAGGATATAAGACTCTAAGAGCCCTTATTGATAATGGTTCACAGAGCACCATTCTGTCTGAAGAGGCAGCCCAAATATTAAAATTACCTAAAGTAAAACAAGATACAAAAATAAAGGGCGTGTCCTCAATAAAAGCCACAAAATCAAACTATAAGGTAAAAATAGATGTGAAGACGCGAAGTCCCTGGAAAAGACATCTTAAGGTTGATGCAATTGTGTTGCCAAAGATAATGAAAGCTCTTCCATTAAAAACGGTAGACGTGGATATGTGAAAATGGCAATCCTACGTACTAGCTGATCCTACCTTTAATAAACCTGGTAAGGTTGATATAATAATGGGGGTAAACGTATATACCCAAATCTTAAAAGGGGGAGTTACAAAGATTTATGGCCTTCTAGGCCAAAATACTCAATTTGGTTGGATCGTCTCGGGATGCACCAAATCGAAAAGTAATAAATCTGTAGTGGCAACAACAATAGATGTCACAGGTATGCAACAGCGTTGGGAGAAGAATAAAAGTAAACGTGAAAAGAAATACAATACAATTCAAAACAAACTCAACAACAAAATTCAAGAAATAAGTCAGCATTTGACTCCTTCAGCAGGACCTCACCTTGGAGGTAAGATAAAAGCTGAGGTAAAAGAAATAATTTGTCAAAATAATAAAGAAATAAATGTATGCCCCCCGGCAGGACCTCACTTTGGAGGTACAGTGAAAACTATGGAAGAAAAAGTATATATTCCAGTACAAAATAAGAATATTGAAATGGCAATGGTTGAATTAAATAATGATTATAAAAAAAATAATGTCAAAATAGATTCCGGTAATAAATTGTCCGAATCTGCATTACAAAAAGGGCGGACAATGCAAAATATTTATAAAAGAACAACATCTAAGAATAAACAGAACAAGAACTCAAATTTTAGCTATCAGCAATATTTAAAAAAAGTGGAGCAAAGATCAGATTGGAACAATTTGAAAAGTAAAAGTAGTTATTTTTTAAATTTTCCACCATATAAAAAGGCTAGAAGTCAACATAGTAATGCACATCAGCAGTGGGTAGATATCCCGAAACAAAAATTGTTAAGCATTGGGCGATATTAGTAATATGCCAAATATAAAATAAATGAAATCCAGTAGAAGAAGAAGTAAACCATACAGCAGAATTTGTAAGAATAGGAAGTCAGTTACAATCGGTAAAGGAACATCAGATTAACTAGGTTTGAGTGTCCATAATGTAACTTTACATGCTTCTTTAACAATAGTTTTCTTACTAATGATAATTTTTATAAAAATTTGTATTATACAATTAACTATAAAAATAAATTCCAAATTCGGCCCTTGGCAGAATGTTTAAGATTAAACATCGTGTTCATCTGAATTGGCTTCACCAAATCAGATTGACCAAAGAAATATACAAAACGAAACAAAAACATAAAAACAAAACTAAGTCATAAAGATTCATATGACAATTATTGCTTAATACCAAACAAAACATGCATCCACACTCTGTGGAAAACACTTAAGATTATAACAGCGGCGCGGTATCATGTAACCAACGCTGAGCATGAAATATATACATTAGAATAAGCATTTTTAAGAACAAATGTCGCCTCCTAGAGTTTAAGAAATCATTTATATACACAACACTTTTGTAAATAAAATCAGTTCATATTTTGAATTCAACGAATGAAAATCGGGTTATTCTTTGCTTCGCCCGGAATCCCTATTCACCATGAATTTTACCAATATGATAGTATAATATATATATAAAATTTTAGATCCCAAAATTTAAATCTGATCGGATATATAGAACACAAGTTACAGCCGATATAAATCGGTTCGGCTTGTTGCCTACTACATCATCATCAAATCAATAGAGCACACGCATGCACACATACAGACGCAACGCTACATAAACTATATGTGTATGCGTGCGAGTCGTGGCATGCGTGTAAAAGGGGATGGGGAAGAAAAAGTAGAAATTGAAATGATATTTGAAAGGTTCTGTGCATTAATGAATTGAGATACAGAAATATCAAAGAAGCTAACATCGGCTGTGTCGAAGTTTATATACCCTTGCAGTCCATGGCTATAATAGTTTTACATGTTCCAAATTCTTTCGACCATGCCGAAAATATTCCAGTTCCAAAATATCCAGGCACAGACAATGTCAGTCTTTACCCCGATGGGACTGTATTTGATGATTATTCGGAGTATATCGCCGAACCATCAGTATCAAATCACCCAGTTCTTATAACATAACTTGTTAGCAACAGGTACAAGAGTCACAGCGTATCGAAACCGCAAGCAACACTTCAAAAAGTTTTTTACGGTGAACCAAGAAAATACTTTTGCCTATTGTCACGATATTTTGTTTCTCATGAATGAAATGGGTGAGACAAATGAAAATAAAGAATAGAAAGAACATAAACTGTACGTTTATGTGGTTCGCTAAGGGAATGAGGGAAAACGAAGAGAACAAAATTGCGCGTAGAGCAGAATAAAAAGGGACAGCGAAATAATTTGAATCGTACACTTTGACCTACTCCGAAATGGTAATTGTAGGTACAGAAAGGGAGAAAGGGGAGCTCAAGATCGGGGTTCTTTGCTGTCTCGGACTCTTTTTGGTAATGGAATTGTCTGGCGCATAAAGAATTCAGCAGATTTACCATCCACGATGATTATTTCGATTATCGATTGATAGGTATTCGATAACATTTAAAAGTGTAGGAAAATGTAATTAAAATTTAATGAAATATTTGGCAATATATTTGGCAAAATTTATAAAGGTTTTATTTATATGGATGGGATCCTTGTTCGTTTTATGGCAAATTTTTGACATCTTGTCATAGACCCGAAATACTGCCAACTTCCTTAACGTAATCGGTATTTGAATATCTTCCCTTGTTAGGGAATTTTTTTCTTGTCACGGACTTTCTTATGATGCTTGTTTTTATGGACACGTAATACTGGATTTCTTTCTTGGGTATTTTTGGTTGTCATAGTGTCATCCAGTTTGCCTTAAATGGCCACAATGTTAGACTTGTTGTTGGAGGTAATCATTTTTGAGTCCAATTTCTATAAATTATAAACTTTTTATCCATCTTGTTCAGAACTGTGTTGTTAGTTCCCTGGGGGTGTGTGGGGGGGGGGGGGGAATGCTCGTAATTGGCCGATTCATTGTTGGCCTTGCATCTGGTTTATTACAGCCACGTTGCCCATGTACCTATCGGAAGTTGCACCTCTGTCTGTACGCGGCACTTTGGTTGTTTTTTGTGCCGTAGGTGACACAGGAGGTGTAGTGGTGGGACAGATTTGCAGTTTATTCAATGTTTTCGGTGGTGAAAACCTTTGGCATTATGCGTTGACTGCCTACATGATATAAATTGTTGCCTGCTATTTACCTTCATTCGTCTTTCCGGAAAGTCCTAAGTTCCTCTACGTACAAAAGGGGTATCACGCAGCTGCGCGTCGTGAGCTTACCAGATTGCGGGGCTTAAATGCTCATGACTTGATTTCTCAAGAGATAGCTGAAATGGAGTCAGAGGCCAATGCGAAGGCACAATCTAGCAGCTTCTGTGATGTGCTGTGGGACTTTTAATTGCCAATATTCATTGTCTGCTGATTTCATGGCGGCCAACAATTATCCGGGATTAATGCGATTTTCTATTATTCAGTATCCATTTTTTTATACCATACACCCATATGGTGAAATGGTATATTAAAGTCGCCAAAATGTATATTCTTGTATATTCTTGATCAGCATCAACAGCCGAGACGATCTAGCCATGTCCGTGCGTCGTATGAACACCTAGATCTCGGAGACTATAAGAGCTAGAGACACCAAATGATCTGAACACAGATCTCAACATTTATTTCTAATTATGTTGCTAAGGCAATTAAGTTGCAAGCTCAACAGTCAATCTGTCAATCAATTGGAACTAACTAGTAGGCCTCGACTTTTTAGTCACTTAATCAACACTATCCGACATATACATATGTATATACTTAATAATAATTTTTATTCTGTTTCATAACATTTTTCGAATTCTTTGCAAGGAAATATAAATTTCTGGTTATTTTTATTGGGTTAAAAAGCCTATAGTTTTCTAATTCTTTCCGCTTTGTTTACTTCCTATGATTGGTTATTATAATATATTATAATTCCTCTGATAAGTGTGTCCTTCCCGTCTGCAGCATTTTACATTACAAAAGATGAGAAACAACATTTATAAAGTGGCTTCAGTAGTCTCATTAGTACCAACAAAATTGAATGTGAAAAAGTTATGACAACAGTGGAAATGATTTTAATGATTCAAACTGTTTCCTGGTTGCCAGTATGCAATTCATTCATTATTGAAGGGGTTATATTTGTAAATCAGTTAAATTCTCTTGGATTAAACTAAATTACAGCTTTGATCTCGATTTACTTGTGAAAGCGATTTGAAAATGAAAAGAGGCCTGAATTTTTAAAGTATACATTTAAGTTATACATTAATTGTGTGTCTGCGTCGTGAAAACATCAAATGAAGGCACTTTACTATGCCATAACTATAAAAGCCTAGTTGGCAGTCTAAGTTGTAATTCGCTAAACTGCAACTGCCTATTCATATATCTAAAAATTTTGTAGAGAAATTATATTATTATGTTAGTTTTGTTTTCCAAAATGTTCGTGTTTAATTGGATGAAATTTAATTCCCCACCGCAGGGACAAAAGTATCGGCGAAACGAAGGAATTCGATAGGTCCATTAAGGCACGTTTCACAATTATAACGCCACCCATGGGGATAAAGGTATATAGCAAAAACAAATTGAGCTTGTTTCATAATTTAAAAGCCCCTTTCAATGAATGCATTTTTTAACTACAAATGTTAAGGATTAGCAACTTCTTCATTTGTGAACAATTCATATTTGCTTTCCATTTTTAGAAATGAATTCAAATACAGTGTTGGAAGAAATAATAGAAACAGCATACAATTTACTTTTTTTTGAGTCTATCTTTGGCAAAACACAATTTTTTTTAAAGAAACTACTGCAATTTAGTACAAAAACAAAGTCATTGTTTTTCTTTCATTGGAAGATAAAATGGAAACGATAATATTAAAAATACAAAATATAATTTTTGTTCAAGGCACATATTAATTTTAGTTTTAAACAAATAGTTGATTTAATATTTAGTGTTTCCACCCTTATTTTTCAACACTTCGCGGCGGAGGTCCCGCGGAGGTCCCATGGAATCAATTATCTTAGCACAAATTGCTGGGTCTATAGATACCATTTATCCTGGACCTTTTCCCATAAATCTGGCTTATTTTTTTGGTTAATAACCAGCAATCCTCTTCTTTGATATTCCCCAAAGGTGTTCTATTGGGTTTAAGTCCCGGGACTGAGACGGCCACTGCAAAACATTAACTTCATTGTCGTTGAACCAATTTTTTGCTAGCTTGGACGAGTGTTTGGGATCGTTATCCTGCTGATATTCCTATCTCAAAGGCATTTCTTCTTTGGCATAAGGAAGCATAGTATTGGTAGGGATATTTACGTAGTCGATTGCACACATTTTATCCTTAATCCAAAATAACGGACCGACACCTGAGGAAGGTCTTTACAGTATGTTTTGGATCATATCATACCTTGCACATCAGATCCAAACAAATTGACCTTTGTTTCATCCGACCATAGCACGTTTTTCCAATTAGCCCGAAGCACATGTTGAGTAGCAAAATCTATTCTCCGTTTTATATTTTGCTTGCTCAAGCACGGTACTTTCATATACCTCAGTGAAATAAGTATATGTGCATTTTTATACCCTTGCAGAGGGTATATTCTTGATCAGCATGAGAAGCTGAGTTAATATAGCCATGTCCGTTTACTCATCCATCTTAAGAGCTATCGGGATGAAATTTTTTTTGGGGGCTTTTTATTACCTGGAAAAAATAAAGTATGAAAATTGGGAGAATCGGGCCAGTATATCATATAGCTCTGGAGGAAACAATTTCTTCAAAAACTCCGAAAATTACGGGAAAAATAAGCGGTCCGGCCGACCCACCGATATTGATAATCGCTGCAGAAGGCAAATTCGGGGACTGGCGGTGGAAGAGAGAAAGTCATGTACCGAAATCCAACGTCAACTACAGCTCAACGAAATTTACCTTTCAAATCTGCAAAACTTGTCAAATTCAATGCCAAGTCGAAATAGTCAAATGCTTGTTAATAAGGGAAAACGTATTAACTATTAAATAACAAAAATTATTGGAAAGGACTACAAACTACTTATTTTTTTCACTTTTATCATTTTGCAAGTATACTTATTTCATATGGAATAAACTTTGTGAATTCAATAAAGAATAATGAAAAATATCAAAGAAGCTAACATCGGCTGTGCCGAAGTTTATATACCCTTGAAGTCCATGGCCATAATATTTTTACATGTTCCAAATTTTTTTTTCTGTATCTCAATTCATTAATGCACAAAACCTTCCAAATATCATTTCAATTTCTTCTTCTTCTTCCCCATCCCCTTTTACACGCATGCCACGACTCGCACGCATACACATATACATAGTTTATGTAGCGTTGCGTCTATATGTGTGCATGCGTGTGCTCTATTGAGCACGTCTTTTTAAGTAGTTTCCCAATAGGCATATTCCTTGCTTGCTAAGTTGATCATAGGTCCTCAAAACTTCACTCACTCTTTTGTTTGGCCCTGCCAATATTAGTACGACAATTAGCACAAGAACAGGCACATTTCCTCTTCTCATCACCAATCGCAAAAAACGCCAAAAACCCATTGGCCAATGCCACACAACTCGCACCTGCCAAAACGTGCATAGACAGGCAGCACCAAACAAGGCCCCAGGCCCACAGTCATGTCAGTCTGTCTATCTGTTTCTACAGAATACAAATTGTGTGTCTCCTCCTTTTCCTTCTTCTTGGTCCGCTTCAAGGTGATCCGCTTGCTCATAGGTCGGTGCGGGGCAATGTCTATTCTAGCACATAGTGCGGCTAGTTGCATTTCTTGGATTGCATTTAAGCAACATTTATGGATTTTTAATGTTACATGTGAAATGATGAGAATGGCAAAGGCAAGCTCTACTAGACTAGATACTCCTTCTTCGTGCTGACAGGACTAGTGCTAGGGCACACAACCTACCTACCTGTCGGCCTGGTTATGAAATGTGAGAATGTGAAAATTCTCATCTCATACATTATGCAGTGTAAAGAAAATTTCACTATCGTTGCAACAACTCTGGGTCAAGGATATTACAGTAAATCATTAGGAATTGCGCATAGGATTTGCTTCAGCCTACAGCCCAAAAACGTACTTATACTTAGGTCCTTGTGGAATAAATTTATAATATATTACATGAATTTATCATTAAGATGAGCACAATATATGCAAACGCTTTCACTAGTTGCTTTAATATACAAAGTTGATTTTTCAATAGCTTGCAAAGATGATTATTTTGTAAGCCATTTTAATTTTTAATTAGTATGCAAATGGACAATTGCTATTTGCATTAATATTGCAATCAATATGAAAGTTTAAATTTTCTAAAATATTAATTAACCAATTAAACATTTTGTAAATTTTGGGGTTCAGTGGAAAATAATTAATTCTAAGAGACTTATTGACTTGTTGAGAATTAACCAATTAAGTGGAATTATAAACTCAGATCCCAAAATTTGAATCTGATCGGATAAATAGAACACAAGTTACAGCCGATATAAATCGGTTCGGCTTGCTGCCTACTACGTCATCATCAAATCAACAGAGCACACGCATGCACACATACAGACGCAACGCAACATGAACTAAATGTGTTTTGGGGGGAGGGGGGGGGGGTTAAAGGGGGGGGGGAAGAAAAAAAATTTTAATTTATTTTTTAAAGGTTTTTTTTTTTTTTTTTTTAAATAAAAAAATTTTTGATACCCCAAGCCCCGTTGATCGAAATGGGGGGGTTTTTTTTTGGGGGGGGGGGGGGGGGTGGGGGGGGGGGGGCCGCCGCGGGGTAACCCCCCCCCTTTACCCTTTTTTCCCGGTTGGGATTACAATCTCCTTTTAATCCAAAAAAATTCAGTTTTAAATCCAGTTCTTCACATGTAATATATACATATTCAAATTTATATATATTCAAATTCAAATATATAAATTAACACTTTCCTTGTTCTCCGTAGGAAAAAAATAAAATATATTTAAAAATCTTTATTAGTTTTACGTTCACAAATCTTTTAATTTACTGGAAGACTTTATGACAACTACTATGAACAAGGATCGCGGAGCTCCAACGAAGTTACAAGTTGCATCAGGTTGAAGACTGACTTTGGGTTGATCGATTATGTTTGGATGAAGCCTCTGGTGTTGGGCGTCGTTGGTGACAGCGACGTCTGCTGAGTCCAAAAGTCCAACGCTGGCGTGGGATCTATTTATCGATGAATTGTTTTAGGCGACTTGAAGTCCGGTGTACCGAACTTGATCTGTTTATTGCCGAATTGTAGAATTGGGCGACTTGCTGTCTAATGTACTGAACACGACACCATTCCCATAGGAATGTTTAGTCTGGTAGTTATTGTTTGTGCCGATGCCCATTATGACGAGTCTTGATTATTGTAAGATGAGTGTGGGCGCGGTCATTAAATATTTATAGGTTTATAGCATGCCTGGTCTTAACTCCTCCCCTCTTAAATGCGGGCGTCCTCGGTCGCTACCACATACGGTACGGGTGTGATCGGCATGACCATTGGTGGATTGCTTTCTGTTGGTCTGTGGATGCATCGCTTCTTAATGACCCAGTAGATTATACTCAGGAGCGCTAAAATGATCCAGTAGGATGATGAAATGATTACGTTATTAGTTTGAATTTTTTCCAAGTTATTTGTATTGTTCAGATGTAGCTCTTTAATCATTTCCAATGATAAGATCTCGCCTTGGTGTTTTTTATCTGATATGAGTTGTAGTAGTGGCGGCTGAAGGTTCCGTCCAACGTAAGATTTTCTCCGTCAATCTTGATGGTTCCTTTAAATTGATTTAGCAAAAGTGTGCCGGGAGCCACCTCTGAATGCGTTTTAACATGTTGATTGTTCGTGGTTTGGCAATTTGTTTTTTTTCTGTAGAAATACGCTCCTATACATTTGCTATTCTTTAAGTCAATTAAATCTTCCAGTTTACATAGTATCTTATCATTTAGATTTTTACGTTTGTACACCCATAGGGTGAAATGGTATATTAAAGTCGCCAAAATGTATGTAACAAGCAGAAGGAAGCTTTTCCGACCCCATGAAGTATATATATTCTTGATCAGCATCAACAGCCGAGACGATCTAGCCATGTCCGTCTGTCTGTCCGTAAATTTTTTTTTTTTAAAAAAAAGAAAAAAAATATAATAATAAATAAATATAGATAACATGCACACCATCATGCCATGCAAGGTGAGAAAATCGGCAGAGTCTCCGGTAGGGTTGCGACAGAATTACGATTAATATGGACACAAATATTGACCAAAATCCATATTTTAGTCCTACGTATCCTGGTTCGTCCTCACCGAAATGTTGCCTATAGGCAACATTGGTCCTGAGTAGTATATGTTTAAAATAATACGTATACGTAATTGATGAATTAATATTTTATTTATTTCACTCTTTTATTCTTAATATTTTAATACGTTTAAACTCAAAAATTTTTTTGAGACTCTTTGGTCTTCTGCTATAATATTATATATTTATTACTTAAACTTATGTGTGGTATGACACAAAACAATTCTTTTTAGGATTTGAGCAAAGGTGAACATCACACTTGGAACACTTTGAACGTGTGTATCCTGTTTTGCACAGTCTGCACCTGCCTTTTGAACCCCATTGAATCCAATGTTCGATTTTGTCATATCTTATGTCCTTAGGTTTTTCTATAACATAACTTCTTTTAGATGTTGGAGTGGATAAAATTGATAAAGCGGGGGAAGATGGTGCTGGAGATGAATCCCTCGAGTCAATATTGAGCACAAGTTGTGCTGGACGACCCCTTTTTCGAGATTGAATTTGCATACTAGATCGAAGAAGTTCATTTGCAATATCCAGTTGAAATTGTATTAAAGGCATGTGACGGGTGTTATCTTTGGTGCAGTTCAAATCTCTACGATACAGAAGCCAACTATTTACCACCGCCATATTTATACACCAAAATACAATGCGCATATACCACTTTTTGGAGCGGTGATTAATTTTATAAAGTTCTAATAACATGTCTGAAAGATCAACCCCGCCCATATGCTTATTGTAGCAATTTACAATAGCAGGACTAGGCACTTGTACATTTTTTCTCTCCTTCCGGCACCAGCGGGTGCATTCTGTGACAGGTTGGTCGCCAATATAATTTGAAATTAATTGGACACTTTTGTTGTCATACCAGCGGCAAGTAATTAATTTTAGCGAGGTTTCTACTTTCAAATCATAGGATCCTCGACCTTCTTTCGCAAGTTCCTTTTCAGTCTTAAGCACACAGTTCTTAAGGCGGTTTGGGCGAATCGTTCCGGCTGCGAGGATACCTTTTTCTTTTAAAGCAATCATAAGACTTCACGGAAGTGAACCAGTTATCAAAGAAGAGTTTAAAGTTTTGATCTTGGGGCACATTTGATGCCAAATGAAGAACTATATCTGATGATATTCCAAGCCCGAAAGAATCACAAGTTCCTTCACCAATATAAAGGCAGAAATCATATATAAGACCAGATACTCCAGCTCTTGAAAACATTTTAAAGCCCCACTTGTGTGGTTTTTTAGGAAGATATTGTTTCAAGCTATGTTGACCTTTAAATGAAATCATTTGTTCGTCAATGCTTTGATACTCCTCTTGCTCCAATTTGTTGCAAACTGCTTTTATTTTTGAAAGCAGCGGTCGTACTTTATATAACCTGAACCTTTTGGGGGTTGTTTTAGGTTGTCATTTAGATGAAAGTTTGCTTTAATTTTTTCAAATCTGATTCGACTCATCGAATCGGCAACTGCTGACAGTCTAAATTTTGGTGACCAAGCCATGCGCCAAACAGGTATTTTAACCACTCCCAAATATAGCAAAATGCCTATAAAACGTTTAATTTCAATGACACTGCACTTGAGTTCGACTCCATTACTTTGTAAGGCATAGGCGTTTGTTTCTGAGCAGATTTTATACAAAATTTCATCATCGAAATATGCTGAGAAATACGAAATTGGTTCTTTTGTTTCCCCAGATTTTTCGAATCCTTTCCAATAGCTAATTGGTTCAAATAGAGTTGAAGTATTCTTTCTCCATCTCAGAGTATCTTGATTTACTTTTTCGATAATTTGCTGCACCGTTTCAGTACTGGTTTCGTTCTTACTACATTCCAATTGACCTATATTCAGCAGAGTGCCTTCGAGACTTTCACCTTTGGTAATAGCATCTTGTAAAGATTCTTCAATAAAATCTTCCAAAGTCTTTTGAGTTTCGGTATTCTCTTCATTTTCTTCATTATTTTCGTCATCGTCAGAATCATCCCAATTAAATTGGCAAATTTTTTCAATTTCCAACTGTGTTAAGCCTTTGGGTCCAAAAAAAATTCCAAAGACAAAACTCAACAATTTTGATAACCATAATAGTTCACTTTTGAAGTATTTTATATATA
>JAEIFP010001237.1:0-10499 GCA_018903935.1 Drosophila insularis | reverse complement strand
TTCAACACCACTCCATCCACTGTACATGGTTATGCACCTTTTGAACTAGTCTTTGCAAAACATCCTAAAACTGTCCCATTCTCGTCTGAAACGGTAGAACCCATTTACAACATTGATGATTTCAATAAAGAAATAAAATTTAAATTACAAATAGCACAAAATAGAGCGAAACTGCTCATCGAAAAATTTAAAGCATTACAAAAAGAAACATATGATAAAAACACAAAAAAAGTATCGCTAACTGAAGGACAAGAAATACTTTTAAAAAATGATACAGGACATAAATTAGATAACAAATACACAGGCAAATATACAATACAGAGCATAGGTCCTAACAATAATATAGTAATAGCAGATGATAAAAACAAAAAGCAAACAGTACATTTAGATAGAATAAAAATAATATAAACAGGATATGAGAAAAATATAAATTTTTCTTTTTGAAAAAAGGAGGTGTAGTATACTTTTATGAATAGCACATAGGCCACATACTTTTAGGAACAGATTATACGTAATTAGAACTTAAGCATAAGATTATACGTAATTAGAACTTAAGCATAATGTTTAGCTTTAAGTACCGTTAAGGACACTAGCCATAAGACCAATGTAAATGTTCTCCTATAAATACCGGGCTTGCGGCCCCAATAAATCACTTGAAGTCAAACCTTGCCTTCGCCTATTTCAGTTGTTATTGATTCGGTTTCTAGTCCGAATACATCATTATATTTCTTGCACAATTTCGTAAGTTGGCTGTGAAACTGTGGGGGAAAATTTTTTGATAACGTAGTTAGTACTGCGTTTTCACGCTGTTCATTGTTTGCTTCGATTATTTCGTAGCTGGAAGCGGTTCATACTTCAAACTTGATATGTTTACTATTTGATCTTTATTTGTGGTATTTAGCAGTCGTATGACTGCGTTTTGAGGTTTAGTTATGGTATTTGCTAAATAAATACCATGTTGAATTTCTTGGTTTGGAATTAATACACTGTCTTCTTGTGAACTTATTTCAATTTTTCGGACAACTTGGGATCTTGCTGGTAAAACTTTTGAATTATTACCAGCACTGTACGATATTGGTACGTATATCGGGTATTTTAGGTTATTTGGTCAAATTATTAACCAGTCTTCGGACGGATTGAAATCTAATTGACAGTTATATTTTCTTATGAAATCGATTCCTAGTATTCCATTACATGGAATAGCGAATAGGTTATTAACGATGTGAAAGTCGTGTGGAATTATATATTTTGAAGATTGTATTTCGACAGAAGTAAACCCTATGGACACTTCCTCGGTTACCTCCATTATTTCCGTTCAAACCTCGGTTATTTCCTCTGTAACTATTATTCCTATTTTGTCTGTAATTTTGGCCGTTATTGTTATTGTTATAATTGTTGTAATAACCACGACCATTGCCTCTACCACGATAATTATATTTGTTATTATAATTACCACGGTTTCTTTGAGCGAACAGAACCGTATTTGGATTACCTGTTATTTCATTACTTTTTTGTAAATACTTTGCTATGGCTTCGTCCATGGTTTTGAAATTGCCAGAGTCGAGTATAGTTTTTATTCTGTTTTGTTCGCAATTTCCGATCATTGCTTCTATAGCATTGTTTGTGCTATTCTTAAGAGCAAGTGCTGCTGGCATACCTTCATCGATATACGCAGCTTGAAGGGTTTTGCGTAAATGATCAATCTCCGAAGTAAATTGGTCAGCGGTTTTACCTTTCTGAGTTGTGTTCTTCAATTTGGCTTTTATAACCTTGGATGTTTCACCAATTACAACGCCTTGCAATTTTTGTATTATTGCTTCAATTGAAGTTTCCTGTTGCACTATATAAAGTGTTGGGCCAATAATTTTTGATTTTATTACCTCAACTGCTATACTTTCGTAGTCGCCTTTCATCATATCTACCAACTTCATCATATCTAAATTCAGGTATGGCTATATTTATATCTTCCATATATGCCCTTCGGGCATTTAATTCTGCCATCCTGTCCGTTGTGTTTATTACACTTGTAATAAACTTAAATCTGATTCGTTGTCCTGTATCAGGGAATGTTAATAGCGCAGGAATTGTTAGATCGTTTAGATCTTTCTCTTCCATTTCTTCCTCGCTTGTTTCAGATTCTTCACCTTCTTGCTCTGTTTCCTTTTTACCGGTGTCTATGCTCAGAGGTGAATTAAGTATGGTAGGTATGAATATATCAAGATTGTATTTTGTCTTTATAGAGATTAGGTTTGCACGTAACTTGATCAATAGATTGGAAATCTTTGACCAATTTGTTTTACCTATGCTCTCTCTATTAACATGCACTAAATTTCTGGCTTCGTTGAAAGAATCAACTAAAATTGTTGCGTGCTTGTTTATTGTTTCCTTTTGGATGTTTCTATTTTGTGTAATGATTTATACTTTATGGAGAAGTAATTCTTCCCATTCCATGCTTAAAAGTTTATTTTTATTTTTTATACCCTTGCAGAGGGTATTATAAAATTGGTCAGATGTTTGTAACGCACAGAAGGAGACGTTTCCGACCCTATAAAGTATATATATTCTTGATCAGCATGAGAAGCTGAGTTGATATAGCCATGTCCGTCTGTCCGTCTGACCGTCTGTCCGCCGTCTGTGCGTATGCGTTTTACTCAGCCATCTTAAGAGCTATCGAGATGAAATTTTTTTTGGGGGCTTTTTATTACCTGGGAAAAATAAAGTATGAAAATTGGGAGAATCGGACCACTATATCATACAGCTCTGGAGGAAACATTTTTGCAAAAATTGCAAAAATTGGATTATCGCCATGAAATTTACCAATATGATAGTATTTCATATAAAATCTCAGATCCCAAAATTTGAATCTGATCGGATAAATAGAACACAAGTTACAGCCGATATAAATCGGTTCAACTTGCTGCCTACTACGTCATCATCAAATCAACAGAGCACACGCATGCACACATACAGACGCAACGCTACATAAACTATATGTGTATGCGTGCGAATCGCGGCATGCGTGTAAAAGGGATGGGGAAGAAGAAGAAAAAATTGAAATAATATTTGAAAGGTTCTGTGCATTAATGAATTTAGATACAGAAAAAGAGTTTGGAACATGTAAAAATATTATGGCCATGGACTGCAAGGGTATATAAACTTCGGCACAGCCGATGTTAGCTTCTGTGATACAACCATTACATATATTATACTATCGATAGTGGCCAAAAATATATTCGATACCTCGATAGTGGCATCTATAGTTTCCCAGCTCTATCCTCCACCTCTAGAGCAGACTTTGAACATTCTACATAAAGTTAAAGTGCCTTCAGATTTTTTATTTTAGATAATGCGTTGCTGTGATTCGGCTTCGCAAGTCGAGGAGCTATTTGGAAATTGCTTTTAGGCCTACGTTTTTTAGTTACCACTCCAATCGACGCATTTGCCAAAAACGAAGATTGCATATTTATATTAGCCAAACCAACTATCAAATGTGAATTCAGTAAATTTGTATTTCGATTGAGAAATCAAAGCAAAACTATAGATAAACCGATTAAATAATATAATAGCACATATAGTCAGATAATGTAAACTAAATAGGAAATGCTCTACAGTTGGATTAATTATTAAACGGAATTTTAGTTCAATTCCTAATGTAAACAATTGAGGGTAAATATTTACTTATTAAGTAATACTTAAGCTGCTTCAGATGTCAGTGTTGCAAAGTGGAAAAATCGGCTGAAGATAGATTAAGTGCTGGCAAACGCTTTTTTTATGAATTATAGTGTTGCCAGCCTGTTGTTTTTGTATTTTCTTTTGTAGAGAATAGTGCGAACAAATGTTTCAAAAAACCCACGTAGTTGTGAATAAACTGTATCTGAAACTTGGCATCCCCAACACTGTCTCAAAATTGAACATATTTTTTAGCTGGAAACATCTACTTTCATCTACAATCCCTCTAAAAATACAAAAATTCTTTTGTTAATACACAAAAACTTGGCAATAATGGTTTGATACCAAATTTATTTACCTTAAGGCTGTTTTGAATTTTAGTTCAATTTCAAATATGAACGATTGTGTTAATTAAACGACTCTAATTGCTAATTTGACAATTTTTTTTTATACCCTTGCAGAGGGTATTATAAAATTGGTCAGATGTTTGTAACGCACAGAAGGAGACGTTTCCGACCATATAAAGTATATATATTCTTGATCAGCATGAGAAGCTGAGTTGATATAGCCATGTCCGTCTGTCCGTCCGTCTGTGCGTATGCGTTTTACTCAGCCATCTTAAGAGCTATCGGGATGAAATTTTTTTTCGGTGCTTTTTATTACCTGGGAAAAGTAAAGTATGAAAATTGGGAGAATCGGACCACTATATCATATAGCTCTGGAGGAAACATTTTGCAAAAATTGCAAAAATTGGAGTATACCCTTGCAGAGGGTATTATAAAATTGGTCAGATGTTTGTAACGCACAGAAGGAGACGTTTCCGACCCTATGAAGTATATATATTCTTGATCAGCATGAGAAGCTGAGTTGATATAGCCATGTCCGTCTGTGCGTATGCGTTTTACTCAGCCATCTTAAGAGCTATCGGGATGACATTTTTTTTGGGGGCTTTTTATTACCTGGGAAAAATAAAGTATGAAATTTGGGAGAATCGGACATTAAGTTACAGCCGATATAATTGGTTCAACTTGCTGCCTACTACGTCATCATCAAATCAACAGAGCACACATACACACGCAACGCTACATAAACTATATGTGTATGCGTGCGAGTCGCGGCATGCGTGTAAAAGGGATGGGGAAGAAGAAGAAGAAATTGAAATGATATTTGAAAGGTTCTGTGCATTAATGAATTGAGATACAGAAAAAGAGTTTGGAACATGTAAAAATATTATGGCCATGGACTGCAAGGGTATATAAACTTCAGTGCAGCCGATACTAGCTTCTTTGATATTTTAATTAAAAAAATGCGCCAAATAGTGTTATGTGCACAAGTTAATTACTTTAGCCCTGGGCTTTGAGGTGGTCATTCCATAACCTGTAGCTTCTCTTCCTTAAATTAATGTTTAACGACCTTTGATGAATGTTTGCGGTCATTCACCTGCAGTAATATCAGTTTTCCAGGTTTATTGTGGTTCTCTGGTTATACCCTTGCAAAGGGTATTATAAAATTGGTCAGATGTTTGTAACGCACAGAAGGAGACGTTTCCGACCCTATAAAGCATGAGCATAAAGCATGATCAGCATGAGAAGCTGAGTTGATATAGCCATGTCCGTCTGTCCGTCCGTCTGTGCGTATGCATTTTACTCAGCCATCTTAAGAGCTATCGGGATGAAATTTTTTTGGGGGCTTTTTATTACCTGGGAAAAATAAAGTATGAAAATTGGCAGAATCGGACCACTATATCAAATAGCTCTGGAGGAAACATTTTTGAAAAAATTGGAGTATCCCCATGAAATTTACCAATAAGATAGTATTATATATAAAATCTCAGATTCCAAAATTCTAATCTGATAGGATAAGTAGAACACAAGTTCCAGCCGATATAAATCGGTTCGGCTTGCTGCCTACTACGTCATCATCAAATCAATAGAGCACAGGCATGCATGCACACATACAGACGCAACGCTACATAAACTATAAAAGGGGATGGGGAAGAAGAAGAGGAAATTGAAATGATATTTGAAAGGTTCTGTGCATTAATGAATTGAGATACAGAAAAAGAGTTTGAAACATGTAAAAATATTATGGCCATGGACTGCAAGGGTATATAAACTTCGGCACAGCCGATGTTAGTTTCTTTGATATTTTTATACCCTTGCAGAGGGTATTATAAAATTGGTCAGATGTTTGTAACGCACAGAAGGAGACGTTTCCGACCCTATAAAGTATATATATTCTTGATCAGCATGAGAAGCTGAGTTGATATAGCCATGTCAGTCTGTCCGTCCGTCTGTGCTTATGCGTTTTACTCAGCCATCTTAAGAGCTATCGGGATGAAATTTTTTTGGGGGCTTTTTATTACCTGGGGAAAGTAAAGTATGAAAATTGGCAGAATCGGAGCACTATATCATATAGCTCTGGAGGAAACATTTTTGAAAAATTGCAAAAATTGGAGTATCCCCATGAAATTTACCAATATGATAGTATTATATATAAAATCTCAGATCCCAAAATTTGAATCTGATCGTATATATAGAACACAAGTTACAGCCGATGTAAATCGGTTCGGCTTGCTTCCTGCTACGTCATTATCAAATCAATAGAGCACACGCATGCACGCATGCAGACGCAACGCTACATAAACTATATGTGTATGCGTGCGAATCGTGGCATGCGTGTAAAAGGGGATGGGGAAGAAGAAGAAATTGAAATGATATCTGAAAGGTTCTGTGCATTAATGAATTGAGATACAGAAAAAGAGTTTGGAACGTAAATATATTATGGCCATGGACTGCAAGGGTATATAAAGTTAGCTTCTTTGATAGTTCACTGAACAAAAGGACAAGGACTAAGAAACAGAAAAAAAGCGTGCAAATTTCAGGTCATGATTTGGCGGCTACGTACGGGATAATAGTTAAAAACTAAGTCAGAATCTATCCTGCACATGGGCTGGGAAAAGACACAGCATTTCTTACAATTCCCTTACTAAATCACTTAATAACATCGCAAATTCTCGTCGTAGATGTTTTCGTAAAACAAATTTCTTTTCAAATCTTTTTAATAGCCTTATTTTCTCTTTTGATTGGTCATTTCTATTTGAGTGCTGCGATATAGATTGTGCAGTGAAGTTTTTCTACTCTGCTCTTAATTCTCTAATTGATAAATGCGTTCCTTATGTGAATGTCTCTACCGTCTCCAGCGCGCCAGTCTGGTTCACACGTAGGCTCTCTAATCTCCGCAATTTGACTATGCAAATTTCTGTATAGCCAAATCACAATTTTGTCTTTTAAACACTCAATTCTACAATAATTATATCGTTCGCTGTAAGGTTGAATTTTATAAGAACCCCAAAAGATTTTACAACTTTGTTAATTCCAAAAGACGCTCTAATGTACTACCTTCCACCTTCAGACTTAATGACCAGACTGCTACTGTTTCGGATCCCACAACCTATCCCTTTTCAATCCCACATTTAAATTGTAGGTTTTTTCCTAGTATTACTGAAGACTGTAGTATCTCTAGCTTGTCATCTATGAGTTGCATCCTTAAAATAAGTTCGATTTCCCTATCTAAGCCTTTATCTCGGTTATTCTTTATATCGAGTGAGACTTGTAGCTTTCCCGATATTTGGAAGGAGTCTTTTATTATTCCGCTTTTTAAAAAGAGTTTGGCATTGCCAAACTTTCGGCAATACCAAAGCTGTTTGAGAAAATTATTACGTCTTCCCTTCAACACCTATCCAGATCCACTATTTCTCCTTGTCAGCATGGCTTCATGAAAGGTCGTTCGTCGCTTACTAACCTTTTAGAATTGACTACCCTTGTACACCATGGCTTCCGTAAAAAGTGTCAAACTGATGTTATTTATACTGACTTTAGTAAGGCTTTCGATACGGTTGATCATTCTATGCTTCTCGCGAAACTTAACATCATGGGTTTTTCCCCGAAACTTGGTTAAAGTCGTATCTTATTGGCAGAACCCAAAAGGTGTCATTACGTTCCTCATTATCTAAAACTATTCAAGTTACGTCAGGTGTACCCCAAGGCAGTAATCTGGGCCCACTGTTATTTACCCTGTTTATAAATGATTTACCCTTGGCCTTGGTTCACTCACGCGTGCTCATGTTTGCGGATGACGTCAAGATTTGTTATTCCTATAATGCTCCTTCTTTCCAACAGTACTTGCAATCTGATCTCGATGCGTTCTGTGATTGGTGCCACGTTAATAAATTACACCTTAATGCCTCTAAGTGTTCTTTTATGACTTTCAGTCGTTTGTCTCCGTTCCTAGCTCATTACTCCATTAAGTCTGTTCTGTTAGATTGTGTACCATCCTTTAAAGACTTAGGCGTTATGTTTGACCCAAAACTTTCATTTAATGTTCATATTGCTTCAATTGTCAATAGAGCATGCAGCCTTCTTGGCTTTATTAAACGTTGGGCCAAAGAATTTGATGATCCCTATGTAACAAAGGTTTTATACACTTCGTTAGTTCGCCCTATTCTCGAATATTGCTCGCCAGTGTGGAACCCGCAATATGATGTTCACCAGCGTAGTATTGAATCGGTACAGAATTGGGACCCGAGTCTTCGCCTACCTTCTTATTCTGACAGACTTCTTCTCATTAATTTTCCTTCACTTTACAACCGTAGGCTCGTTTTTGGCATTCTCTTTCTCCATAAACTAGTCAACGGCGAAGTCATTTCTACTAATTTACTAAGTACGCTATATTTTTGTGTTCCCTCACGTCGGACCAGAAACTTTTTTCCTATTTACCTTAGTAGATGTCTGACTAACTACTCTCTTCACGAACCTTTTCGTGTTCTTTGCCAATCTTTTAACAACCTTTCTCACCTAATTTCTCCTCATCTTTCTGTCACTTCTCTTCCCGCTATACTTTTTAATCATCTACAGCGAAACCAATGAAAATATTCTGGACTTGGATTGGCTGCAACTCATCCCTGACCACATTGGCTGTGAATCGGGGCATAGCTGGCACCTTATGCAAATAAAACACCTCCACCGGGTCGGGGATGTTTAGTTGTGTATATAGCTAAGCTATCTTTTTCAATTAATTACTATCTGTCTTTAGGTTAAGCTTTTTCGTCGACTGCTGTGTTAGTTGACGTAAATAAATAAATAAATAAAAATAAATAAATAAATCCCTTACCATCAACCTAACTGTAGGTGTAGGCTAAAGCGTCTGCATTCATTGGACATGGATTGAGGGAAAAAGAAAAGAACCAAATTGCGGGTATAGCAGAATAAAAAGGGACAGAGTAATTATTTGAATCGTACACTTTTAACTACTTTGAAATGGTAATTGTCCGTACAGAAAGGGAGAAATGGGAGCTCAAGACCGGGGTTCTTTGCTTCAGCTGATCTACCATCCACATTGGTTATTTCGACGTGGATTATCACAAGAGATCGTTGACGAACTTAATTCTTTGTATGCCGATGAAGCACCAACCTACACTAATGTGAAAAACTGGTGCAATGTGTTCAGATCTTCACAGGGAATGAAGCATAGATCAATGCCTGAAACAATTTTTGTATGGCATTCCATTCTATTTTATAGAGAAAGAAAAATTTTAATCGGAGAAGACGAAAGATGGATGTATCAACTTCTAAAACGAAAAGCTATACAAATCTGTAGACGAAATACAGCGTTAATTTTTAATTTGAGTAATTGTAATGGTATAAATTGGACTCACAGAAAATAATGATGGGAATGAAAAATAGATTTATATCTTATCGTAAGATAACATTTTCCATATAAAAGTACACATCCGAAAAAAATGAATAGAATTTGAAATTTAAACTTTGTGCTTAAATGCTCAAAGGAGGCCGACTTTGCACAAATATGATGTCATTGCAGAACCCAAACTGGCCAATTGAGGAGGAAAATGAAGTTCGTTATCCAGAATATTTCTATATCGATTTGACAGATTTAAACTTGCTCTCTACATCCGAAAACACTAAGGCTTTTGAGACTTCAGCTTTATTTCGCTTCGCCAATAATGCGTCAAAAAGAAAAAATTGCGGGAAATGTGCCTTAACTAACAAAATCACCAGTACCAAGAGCAACAGCACCACAATAGGACAAGTTGTGTTAAACTAGGAGAAATATTAGGATGTCGAGCCCTTTTAAACGGGTCTCTTTTAGACCCAATGAGGTCAAATAATATTTCAAAATAATATTTCATTCCCAAACGGGAATGCTATGGAACAAGAGTCTTGCGCAATGGAAGGAAATGTTTTTTTTTTTTTTTATTTCATTTAAAACATTGCTAACATAATTACAAATAACATAACAAGGGAACTAACATACGAAGTCGGGTACAAAGAAAAAAAAAGGATTATGGTTACTGCGGGACGACTTGTCGGTATTGCTTAGCAGACCGTGTGCTTCTTTAATTCGCCGACCTTTCCCTCTCCAACTGCCTAAGTTTCTTCATCACGTGTGCGGCGAAGGCGGCGGCCGCCTGCCACACGGTAGAGTTTGCGACCATCATCCCGGCGAGGTTACACTGCGTCACCGGCTCGCCCATCACCCTCTCCAACCGGTGTCTTTCATCGTCAAATCTTGGGCAGTGTTGCAGCACATGACTCGCATCTTCTATGATGCCAGCGCCGCACCATGTGCACTTGTCGGAGACATCGTGGTGAAACCTCTTCAGGTAACTCCTGAAGCACCCGTGGCCGATCATGAGCTGAGTAAGGTAATAGTCAACCTCACCATGCTTCCTCGACACCCATTGAGTGATGTCCGGGATTAGTGCATGAGTCCACCGTCCCTTGCCGCACATTCATCGATGGGCATCATTC